>OY757939.1:7689634-7812134 GCA_963585895.1 Sepioteuthis lessoniana
AAAGGGACACTGTGTTATATAATAGCCGAGGGATTTCGGTTCATGCCTTTGAGTTTAGTTAGGCTGAGAACCTTTTGGCTCAGCACATAGGTTAGTTAGGTTCAACATTGAGGCAGGTGTTAACGCGGGTGCGCGCGGGCGGATGGAGGTGTCACTCAGATGTCATAATAGTCCGAGACGAAACGAAATGACAGGATGCAGGGGATGTCACGCACTGGAAGCGCGCGGAGGTTTGTGTGAGAATCTGAAGAAAGAGAGTCGAGAATTAGACGCCAAACGAGAAGGATCGACTTTTGGAGCTCGCAGACGCGAGGCGAACTTGCGCCTTATGGGAGCCGCTCGAGATGGGGGCCAAATGAATAAGACAGCATAGAAGATAGTGTCTCTCCTCCTTACATCGAAACCTTTAACTCAAAGTTAATAAAAAGGCTTCATACTTGAACAAGAAGTCGTTACGTGTTTTCAAATTTCGAGATTCCTATGTTCTATCGTTATGAACATTATATGTCCATTTCGCACATAGCGTTAATTGTGAATATGGTACATATATACCTGCGTATTTATTTGAAAGGGACACTGTACCGTCGTATTTATTTTGTTTTTTCGCCTCTTATCTGCTGCTGTCGGGACACTAACATGTACGACCACTCCCTGCCAGACTGGATACCTATTACCGTTACTTATTCTGACTTTTGGTCACATGACTAAATTTATTTCTTTTTTTCCCTTTTTTCCCTTTTTTTATATATATCTTTCCAACACCCACTCTGTCTCTTATTTTATGCTTCGTAGACTAACTTTAATCTTTTTTCAAACAGCAATATTTATGAGAATTAATTTTTATTTATTGCGGACTTTTTGTCCTCATCTTGGTAGTTTTGTGTGTGTGTGTGTGTGTGTGTGTGTGTGTGTGTGTGTGTGTGTGTGTGTGTGTGTGTGTGTGTGTGTTCTTTCTTCTTTCACTACGTTTCGGTCAAATTTCACCTCTGGCCTTCTTCAGGTGATTTACCGCGACCGGCTGAAACGTAGTGAAAGAAGAAACAACACAAAAAAAAAACTGCCAAGATGAGGACAAAAACTCCGCAATAAATAAAAAAAATTAATTCTCAGATTAAGAAGCCTCATCTCAAAATGATTCCAATTAAAGACAAGTAGCAGCATTTATTGTAATTATTTTCACATCAACGCTTTCACATCAGTGTTAGATGATGGTCTTTCACTGAAGTTTGAATGACAGCATGTCTCCTCAAGTCTCCAGGACTCTTCTCAATATTCTGGCCGTTCTCAATAATGTAGTATTTTGGATAATTTCCACTCGTCCCGTTATTTCCAAGTCCTCCAGTCCTTGTACCAATCCTCCGGTGACTGTACCAAGAGCACCAATCGCAACTGGTATAAACGTCACTTTCATGTTCCACAGTTTTTTCAATTCTCTAGAAAGTTCCAGGTATTTATCCTTCTTTTCACTTACTTTTAATTCTACTCAATGGTTAGCCGGGGCAGCAAACCCCACAATTTAGCAAGTTCTTTTGTTGTTGTTGTTGTTGTTGTTGATTATTATTAGGTCTGGTCGTCTGGCCGAGATTAAAGGATCCGTTCGTAAGTCAAAATCCCATAGGAGTTTGTGTGTCTCGTTCTCCAGGACAGATGCTGGGTTGTGCATATACCATTTGTTCGTATGGTCAAATTTCAATTTCTTGCACGATTTCCAATGGATCACCCTGCTCACCCAATCGTGTCAAGTCTTTCTGTGCTAATTTGCTGCATTCGTTTATGTGATTGATCGTCTCTATTCTCACATAACCTGATTTTGCTGTTTTGTTGCGTTTTATAGATTCTTGCTTTGATATAATTGGTTCTTATGGAGTTGTTTTGTTCTGCTTTTAGGATTATTATTATTATTATTATTTGTATTAAGAAATGATCAAAATATTAGAAAATTGTGTATGCGCTTACTAAAGGTGTAAACTTTGATCACTATATCCAGAGAGAAAGAAATGGACTCATAGATTGATCGATGGAGCAAGCGAGAGAGAGAGAGAGTTTGTTTTTTTTTGTGTTTTGCTTTTTGTTTTGGTTTGTTTGTTTGTTTGTTACTTTTTAAAATGGCATCCCAATCCTTCATGTTTTTTTAATTGTAAAAACTGATTCATGAGGAAAATATTTGATTATAATCTTAATGAAAAAATCATATAATATACACACATTTATCATTTATACAGTTTCAAGTATTCTGATATTAACATCTAATACTAACAATTTTCAAACAGATCTAATGAACTTATTGTCGGGACACTAACAGGTACGACCACTCCCTGCCAGAGTTTAGACAGCGAACAGGGGATTACTTAATCTCCTGGACTCTTGAACTGGGGTCCGACCAGTGAATGCTGTTTAGTGTCATATCCTGGACGCAGGGAGAAAATAAGAATAAAAAAACGGTAAGATAGATAGATAGATAGATAGATCGTCTGAAAATATACAGAGATGAAAAATACAAAGTTTTCAGAGGATGATTTTATTTGTAGAAATGTTTTCCACCAATAAACATTTCGAGTTTTAAGACTTCATCATGACGTGTAATTCACTAAACAAAACGATGAAAATAAGAACGTTTTAAAGCATTGTTTCCGTTAGAAGAGTTCATTTTTAATAGATAGATAGATAGATAGATAGATAGATAGATGACCGATTAAAAGAAATTGATTTACAGTCTTTCTATGAAAGGCTGGTCAATTCTCATTGGATTTCCTGTGCAATGAACACCATTAAGCGAAAACTTTAGCATTTTTTTTCATTCAACTGACGTCCATCGTAACCTCCCATTATTCGATCATCCATCTCTTTATTGCTCGTGGGGAAAACCTCAACTCCGCCTTATAAAACAATCAATGTAGTTTTTGCACTTTGTTTGACCAGCAAAACAGGACACATTGAACAGTACTCTGCCAGCAGGGTACGGCCCATTGCGGATGGAATCTAGGAGCCAGGACTGTGTGTGAAAAAAGGACTAAAGAACACAAACGTTCTGTCGATATTAACGTATCAAATTGATACTACCAACTGTATTCTATGATTTGATCCCTTCTTTATATATATATATATATACGAGGATCATTGAATAAGATTCCAGACTCTTTTCGTATGGGCACTTTTTATTGATAGTACACACATGAAACTCTAGTCCCCTTCCAAGTAATCTCCTCCGACTACAATGCACTTGTACCGTTCCAACAACTTCTGGAAGGCCCCATGGAAGTTCTCTTGTATGAGCGTGTCATTAACTTTCGTCACAGCCTCTTTCATCTCCTCAGTTATTTCATAACGACAGCCTCTGAGCTTAAGGAATAAGCAAAGGTCACAGGGAGCAATGTCTGGACAATAGGGACGGTGGGGAACTGTCTTAATGCACATCTTGGTCAAATAGTCTGTGACAAGGATGGAGTTGTGGAAATGCCACTGACTCGATTTGAAGAGTGCTGGCCTCTTCCCCAGTAATCTCTTGCTGAACTCCTCTAAAACCTCAACATAGTATTCCTTGTTGACTGTCTGTCCAGTGGGAACCCAGTGCATGTAGATCATGCCAGTGCTGTCAAAAAAGGGATCATCAAAAGTTTGTGGGTGGATTTGCTCTGTCTGGCCTTCTTGGGTCTGGGAGAGCCATCATGCTTCCACTGGGAACTCTGTCTCTTGGTCTCTGGGTCATAGCAGTAGATCCAACTTTCATTGCATGCTTTTTATCCAAGTTTAAGGCAGAATTTTATTGCATACCGTTCTTCTAATGACCCGATTGCAATTTTGAAATTCTCCAGCTGTGACAATCAGACTTTAGTAGGGTGTATTCCAATTCCTACTGTAGCTGTTTATTTGAAGCTGAAATCATAAAAATTGGTCAGTCATCTCATAAGATGTATAGCAATAACATCCTGAATTTTCAAGAGTCTACGACAATGTCAAATGCCTGTACAAAAAAGTATGGAAACTTATTGAAGTCACCACGTAATTGTGAATAAATTATTTGTATTTGATAGAAATACTGCAAATGTGAGCAAATCACTGGAAACCTATTGAATGCACCACACACACACACACACACACATATATATATATATATATATATATATATATATATATATTCAAGTCTTAGATTTTCTATCCAGAACATCCTGATTTCTGCCTAATATTAAATGAGCACGAATGTTTTCTGTGTAGCAGTTAGAGATTCACCAGTCTTAAAATCAAATTCAGTGTGCAACAGTTTCGGTTTCTTTGTTTAATGGCATATCAACCATCGTGGGTTATTTAATGCCAAAGCCACACTTCTTGAAGAACAGTCGTGGTACTATTTAATCCATAGCTGGATGGATAAGGGGGTTCATACCTTTCCCAAAGGTATTTGTCCGAAAGTGAACGTAATAGCACGACTGGAATTCGAACTCGTTTACTGCGATTCCGCAGTCCATCGCTGTAACCATTACACCACGAGGACACCCTCGTGTGCAACTCTCCTCGCCAGGATAGTAATTGATCGTACTAACTCAATCTTCAATGCTTGAAAGTTCACTGTAACATAGCCAGATATCCGGATATGTGAAACGTACATAGCATGTTCATAACATATATACATAGAACATAGGAATCTCGAAACACGAAAAACACTAACGACTTCTTAGTTCAGGTAGAAAACTTTTTATTACCTTTGAGTTAAAAAGTTTTTCGACATAAGGAGAGAGATACTATCTTTTTATACTGACTTTTCCATCTGCCCCAAACCACGTGTGGCACCCGCCACAAGGCCTCGGCGAGCGAGAGAAAGTCAACCTTCTTCCTCCGAGGCAGAACTCAACTCTTCCGGTCGGCCGCAAAAACCCAACTAATTTTTCTCAGATCTCAGCCCACCCTTCCGGTGCGTGACGTCACTCACATCCCTAGTCACGTCCTCTATCTGGGATTTTTATTGTGACATCTCTGAATGACACGTCCGCTCCGCGCGTGCGTGCGAACACCTGCGCTCATGTTAGCACCTAACTAACCTATGCACTGTGTGGAAAGGTTCTCAGCCTAACTAAACCCAAAGGCAATATATATAAAACGAAATTCCTCGGACAATATATTACATCACGTCTTCATCCTTTCTTTTTACTCAGAATCTCAAGTATTTTTGCATAGCTCTATTTTCTAGCTCTATTGTCCCTACTTCTAAGTTCCGTTATTGTCCACTTTAAGAAGAACCCAGAATATTTTATAAAAGAGGCTGCTCTTATATCTATTCCGGCTGCAGAGTTTGATTTCAAGATATTTTCTTCCCTTTTTTATTTTAACTCTCGTGTCGTTTGCTCAATGTTGTCTGCATTTTATATTCACAGTTTTCCTTTTCTCCAAGTATTTTCATATTTACCCAACCCCTCCGCTCGGGTAGGATATGACACAAGGTCAATTTTCAAGCGGAGTTTAACAAGTTTGAATTCAGAGTTTTCCTTCTCCTACACTAGTTGCCTCACCAAGGCAGAAGAATACAGTCTACCCTACTATTTACCCATAGCTGGAGGGAGAATTATTGGATTCATACCTTTCCCAAGAGTATTAGTGCTATGTGAATTGCAATCAGTCTCGTCCAGGATTTGAACACCACGGGCACATCCTCTTTTCTCGAAGTATTTTGAAGATATTATTTTCCTTCTTGCAGCCTTTTAACTCCAGTTTTAATTGTATTCGAAATGACAAGTCTCCTCACGTTTCCAGGACTTAGCTGAGTATTCAAACTGACCTAAGAAATGTCTCTCCAAGTGTTTCAGCTGGAAGTGGTATCACCGTCAGCTTCATGTTTCACAGTTTTTTCTCCTCTCCAGCAACATCCAAATATTTTTCTTCTTCTTATAATTATTATTTATTGTAGTAGTTGTGGTAGTAGTGTTAGTTGTGGTAATAATAATAGTAGTAGTAGTAGTAGTAGTATCTTTTTATAATGAAGATTGTGTTTATCTTCAACTGAAAGTACATCACCACATACGTCTAAATTCCCTTAGTTATTCACATCTCGTTCCCCAGGATTTTGTTTTTTTTATTTTCATCCCAATTTAAGATCTTTTATATCGTTAATACTGTAATTTTATTCTTTTCTGTCAAATTTTGCTAAACCTTGAAATCATGAAAATTTACGACCACAAACTTTCTATCTCACGACTAAGTTAGACAAAGAATACATACAGGATACAGCTGTTTAAGTAAGAACTAACTCAAAAGCGACGTTCGCTTATGGGCTTCTATATATGGACGCACTAGTGTTGCTCGACGACCAAGGACTTAGATAAATCAGCTTTGTGCAGACACTGGATGCAATCTAGAAGACCTGTCAGAAGTAATGGATGATAGGAAGGGAGGACAAGAGAGTCAGGAAACTCTGAGTTATCATCACGACTTGATGATGATGATAATGAAGAGCAATGAAGGCCCGGAGTAATGGGAAAAGCTAGCATTCAAGCCATATATGTAACCCTTCTGTTTCAAATAAGTTTAACATAATACTCTAAATAATATTAAATGTCATTTCTTATATTATTAATTAAGTCGTTAAAATAAAGAAAGATCAGTAAATGTTTATTAGTCTTCTAATCTAATATTATGACATTGTGGACCTGAAGTGGTTAAAATCGATGATTTAAAAATAGGTGAAGAGAGAATTCCAAAAAATAAACATGAAGCATAAAAGTTCTGGTCGCTTTTTTCTTTTGAGTATGATTGGTTTGGTTTGGTTTGTTGGGTTTTATGACATATCAACCTTTGTAGGTTATTTAACGCCAAATCCATTTTTATGTGAATAATCTGTTCTATTTAAAACAATTCAGTTAAGCATAAGTACACAGTTTGTAAAAAACATTTATATTTCAAACTATTCAAGCAGTTATATGTAACAATTCAGTTAAGTGTAAATACAGTTTTAATGTCGAAAAACGGTTCTATTTCAAATAATTCAGTTAAGCATAGGCACGCAGTTTAAATGTAAGTACGGTTTGATTGTCAAAAATATTTCTATTTCAAGCTATTAAGTTTAATCAAACAATTCAGTTTTGCATAAGTATGCCGTCAGTTCTATTTAACCCATAGATAGGACCCTATCAGGTGCTACCATTCCGGGCCAGAGTAGACCTGGGAGCGATGGCAATAAAGGAGTACTCAGCTTTCTCCAAAGCCCCAGCACTGCTGAAACCTCACCATCAGATTGTTTAGTGTCATATCCAGGATACTCGTTGTGGGGGGGGGTCTCACCCCTCTGCAGAGTTACAGTCAGTGTATTCTACAGCCCCAACCGACTGGGCAATTTTGAGTATCAGAATAACAAGATATAAATACATTGATGTGATTATGAATCCATCTGAAACCTCTGTTTTGAATAGAAGGAAATATTATGAAGGGGAAATATTCACAAAAGATAAAGCTGTTAAGTTAACTGCCTATTTCCGGAGTTCCTGACAGAATTGGGCTTCTGGTTGACATCACGTGATAAAAAGGTGTTGTGTTGCAAAGCCACCAATAAGAAAAGAAAATGGGTGTGTGCTTTATTTCGAAGAAAACCCCTTTGGCATACGTGCTTTAAATATGACATTTTTCATTAAGACAACTGGAACAGCCCCGAACAAAATGAGCAGATGAAAAATAGATTGAATGGAAGAGATAAAACCACCTTGAGATACTACCCCGATGAGTAAAGGTGAGAGCTATAGATTCGAGTAAACTGAAGAGGGTTGAATTAACTGTTTGACCCCCTAAAAAGGGGTTGACCAATTTCCCAAATATTCAATGATGATGATTTTTTGAAGAAAATAAAATTAATTTTTTAACGGGGTGCTCATCTGGAATAGGGAAATTAACTAACCTCATACCTTGTCGACCCCACGCCAGTTCGAGGCCCTCTTCAATATAAACTGGAAATTATGGCACCTTGAGAGTCGCCTTCTAACTGCTACTGGACTTCTCATCACTTGAGAAACCCTCATGAACCCTGACCTTGAGCAAGATTTACAGAGCGAGAATTACCGAATTACTTCGACAAGGAAAGCCCCTGTCTAGTGTTATGAAATATAGCAACATTGAGGAGTAATTTTATTGACTGTATTTCATCACAAACCTCTATCAACTATAGAATTATTTCATATAATGAGTGGAGTCGAGTTACGAACGACTGTGCAGTCACCAACCGACTGCATTAAGTTGCCAAGCCTGAAGGATAGATATATTTGCTAGTTATATATAATGGAGTTAAAATGAAAGAAACGAAAATTGTATAAAAAGTGTTTAATACTGCGATAGCCAAGTGGGTTTAAAATATAAAATATTAAAGTGATGTTAACGCTGAGTTCGCATTACTTGGAGTTTCACGTGTAACACAGAATCATCAGACGGTAAGAGATTAATTTCTTTTATTTGAATTATTTTCTCTCGGGTCATGGTGTTGGCATAACTCACATCGTAGAAACCTGATTTCATCTTTGCCGGTATTTCCTTTCGGAAATATCATCATCATGTCGTGCCGCTCGCACTGATACCCCTGACCCTCTCTCTCCACTTCCCCCTATCATTCATCGCTTCTGGCAGGTCTTCAAGGCTACATCCTGTATCCTTCCATAGCTGCTATATGTATGTTCGAGCTGGTCGTCCTGCTTTTGCTCGGCCATATGCAGGGGTCCATAGGAGTACATCACTTATGAGCTCATCCTTGCTTCTCCAGCAGGGTCCTTCATGTCTGGCTCGTCTAACTTGGATAGTTTTCGTGATGGGAGGCAGGTGGCCGTATAGTTGGTGCCTTGTGAGGTGTTGCCGCCAGGACTTGTTCAATATTGCTCGCAACATTCTTAGGCACCACCAAACCGCAAAAAATCTACAGTGTTCAAAATGCTAAAAATGCAAAGCCATATCACAGAATATTAACAATCATCTTAAAAAAATATGTAAAGCAAAGTGATTACTCAGAAGACCAAGTGTCATGGCTTCAATCACCAGGTGCCCGTGGTGTAATGGTTATCACCGTTGGAAATGGACACGACGACACGAGTTCAAATCCTCGACGAGGCTGATTGCATTTCACATAGCACTAATACCCTTGGGAAAGGTATGAATCCAATTATTATCCCTCCAGCTATGGGTAAATAGTAGGACTGACTGTGTTCTTCAACCTTGGTAAGGCAACTAGTCTAGGAGAAGGAAAAATCTGAATTCAAACCTGTTAAACTCCACTTAAAAATTGACCTTGTGTCATATCCTGCCCGAGCGGAGGGGTTGGTAAATACGATCACCAGGTGAGCTTGTAATCTATACGTCTGACATAATACACTTTTATTCTCTTTTTAGTCACGTGATGGTATAAGTCACGTGGCTCAATCTAGCGACAAACCACATAATATATATATATATATTTTTTTTTTTATTAATATTGCTGTTAATAAACTGAAGGTTGTCTTGGATTCACTGTTTTTCAATGCCTTCTGCCGCACTGTTTTAAATTTATTCAAGACCGTGCCATTGCTAGAATTTATTCAACTCAGCTTGTAATTGATTTGTGGGTATGTTTTCTAACTGCTGTGTGATGGTCAGATCCGCTCTTAATATATAAGACTCTATTATTTATTTATCTTCGCAGCCTATAAGATTTGTTTCTCAAATCAAATTTGCTACAGTGAGGAAACGTAGACCCAATAGACCACTCAACACTTCAATATTCAAGCCATATTTCTTAAAAACTTTATTAAATCCCTTCTAGTTTTGCTTGCCTGTCTGCAATTTCTAACCACTGACAATCCATCATTTCGATAAAGACTTGTATTCTTCTTATCGAAGGAGTAAGACATCTTTCACAATATCCACAATTTTTCAAATCTCAGCGTCATCAATATCACCGCCATTTCCGCCATCGAATTAGCAATTGGCTAAATTTTATTTTAGACGAGTGCAGACCAAAGACAATAATAAAGATATGTTTTCTGTGAGATACAAACTCATTTTCTCTTTTATCATATCATATTTACCCAACCCCTCCGCTCGGGCAGGATATGACACAAGATCAATTTTTAAGCGAAGTTTATCAGGTTTGAATTCAGAGTTTTCCTTCTCCTAGACTAGTTGCTTCACCAAGGCTACTATTTACACATAGCTGGAGAGAGAATAATTGGATTCATACCTTTTCCAAGGGTATTAGTGCTATTGAAATGCAATCAGTCTCGTCGAGGATTTGAACTCGTGTCGCCGTATCCATTTCCTACGACGATAACCATTACACCACGGGCACCTCCTCATTTTCTCTTTAATCAAAACTGTACTTTAGCTTCTTTATTTAAAGGCATATCAGCTTTCGTGGATTACTTAATACCAAAACACCCAATCAAAGAAGAATAGTGTTTGTTATTTAATGGCATATCAACCTCCTCGAGTTATCTAATGCCAAAACCATCCTTTTTTTAGAAGGACAGTAGGGATCCTATTTAACTCATAGTAAGGAGGATATAGAGGTTCATACCTTTCTCAAGGGCATTTGTCCGAAAGTGAACGTAATAACGCGACTAGAGTTCGAACTCGCGTACTACGATTCCGCCGTCCATCGCTTTAACCATTACATCATTAACATATATCTGGTGGGTGAGTTTATACCTTTCCTATGGGTATTCGTCTGAAAGTGAACGTAAGATCACGAGTTTAGTTTGAAATCGCTTACTACGATCTCGCAGTACCGCACGTTAACCCCCCCCTGAAATCCCCACCGACAGCTGTTCTACCAACAGATCTATGAAAAGTAACGTGTTGCTGAAGTTCAAACCAATTAATAATCCCATTCATTATTCTTGTTATCGATCTCACTCCCTGCGATATTTTTTTTGTTTTGCTTTGTTTTTTTACTTGTAATGGTGGGTAAATCTCTGTGGCGTTGTGGTTAATGTGCCGGACTACAATGTAGTATTCAAGTTCGAGTTCAACTCGTGCTGTGACACTATGTGGGTGGTCCGCTAAGCAGACGGTCCCTTTGTCTGTTTTGGCACGAAACCAAACAAAGGCCTGAGCTCGAGATCTCGACGCGACCGGAAGTAGGCAAGGAGTTGGAAGAAGGAACCCAGAGGAGGCAATTGGCGAAGGGAGACGCAGAAGGGCAGTGGTCAGTCGACACCGGACAGCAGAAGAGACCAGTCGGCTCGAGATAGGGTCCAGAAGTAGTGACGGAAGGCCAGTCAGGATGAGTTGGCATTCATAGTAGCTTCGTAGAAATTTCGCTAGAAATACACGCTAGCGTTAGTCTACAGATGCACAGGGAATGCAGAGTGTCACAGAATCACCCTTCTTTCACTTGAGTTAACACAAGCCCTTATTGTTCGTTTGTTCTTTGTTCTTTTTCTCCCACTCTCTTGATTGTATTTCTTGTGCCATAAAGAAATGTGTGATACCCCTATCGGAACCACTAGATGATTCACCGGCCAAGATTGAAATGTTTCGAAGAAGTTGATGTATTCGGGGGCCCGAGTGGGGGATGGTCACAGTGCTGTTACGCTCATTTTCGGTCCAATACCCTTTGAGAAAGGTAAGAATCCCCTTATCCTCCCACATTTGAGTTAAATAACGAACTCATAAGCGACCTGCCCCTCTGGACCCCTTCACAAAGACTAACGAGTGTTGGACGACCAGCTAAAAGTTATTTACTGCAGCTGTGTACGGACACAGGATGTAGCCGAGAAGACCTACCGAAAGCAATGGACGATAGAGACGAGTGGCGAGGCTGAGTCAGTGAAATCCATGCTACAGGCACGACATGACTGTTCATTTATAAAGTTGACTTTGCCATTAGATAACCGATGAAGGTTGACGTGCCATTAAACTAAGAAACCAAACCTTATACAAGTGGTATCTTTTTTCAATTTTTTTGATCAAGTATTATTTTTCATTATGACTTATTTTCTTTCATCTAATTTTTTTACTGCTTTCCATATCCCAGTTCACTCAAGTTGTTATTCAACCTAAAACTTATTCTTCATTTCCCCTTCTCAATGGTGTTTCTCTCTGTCATAGAATAGCGATTCGAGTGAGTTTCTATTTACCCAACACTTCTGCCACACGGACAATTTTAAGCGTAACACAGCTGGTTTTAAAGTCTGTTTTCCGTCTTCTATTCCGGTTGTCTTACAGTACCATAGCCATGATATGGCTATGTGTGAAACATACATCGAATGTCCATAAAGATGGAACATAGGAATCTCGAAATACGGAAAACACTAACGACTTCTCAGTTCAGGTACGAAACCTTTTATTACCTTTGAGTTTAAAGGTTCTTCGACATAAAGAGAAAGATACACATTCTTTTTATTCTGGCTTTTTCATCTGCCCCCCCCCCCACATCTCGTGCGACACCTGCCCAAGGTCTCCGCAAGCAAGCGAAAGTCAACCCTTCTCGTTTGGTGTCCAGGTCTCAACTCAACTAACTTTCTTCAAAATCCCAAAATCCTCCGCGCACTTCCGGTGCGTGACGTCGTTCGCACTTGCTAGCCCCGTTTCCCATCAGGGCTATTGTGACATCTCTGAGTGACACGTCCGCTCCGCGCGTGCGCGTGAACACCCATGTTAATGTTGCCCCTAAGTAACCCATGCACTGAGCCGAAAGGTTCTCAGCCTAACTAAACCCAAAGGCATGAAACGAAATCCCTCGGCCATTATATTACATAACCAAAGCTAATGAAACCAGACTGCCCGACTATTTACTCATAGCTGAGGAGAGGTGAAGAACAGGATTTATAAATTTGCCATTGCTGTTAGCGTTAAGTGAAACGTAATCAGTTTTGGGGGTACAGTACGAACATTTGGCAGTGATTAATTATTTTGATTTGTTCACCATTC
This sequence comes from Sepioteuthis lessoniana, assembly GCA_963585895.1. Classification (NCBI taxonomy): domain Eukaryota; kingdom Metazoa; phylum Mollusca; class Cephalopoda; order Myopsida; family Loliginidae; genus Sepioteuthis; species Sepioteuthis lessoniana. The sequence continues at coordinate 7,702,499 of OY757939.1, forward strand.
ACATCGACAGACTACTTTGCCAGATCTATAGCCTTGCCCAACTGATAATATAATTTAATATTAAACCAGACAAAGATACACTTATCTTGACCCAAAATTTAAAAGTAATTTGAAAGGATTACAATCAGCCGATGCTCCCGTGCTTTCAACAAGCGACATGATTAATGCCGGCATTAAAAACGCAGAGATAAGCAGAAATACTGATCTATGAATAAATAATTCCGCCATAATAGGATCTCTACTAGTAGAATGATGAATATCTAGAGAGCTCACCAAAAACTGATTTGAAAATAACTCATCTTTCTCACATAGATATAATTAAAAGCTGTTTTGAGTTTATCTGTGTTACTGAGAATAGTTTTATCTTTAGAAAATGTCTGCAATAGTTACTTTATTATTTTTATTTTAAAATTTCCTCTTGTCTGTAGGAGAATTTTTTTTTTTATTTAGAAAGATGGAATAAACACCCTGTGTATAATTTTGATATTTTCCAGACATACATACATAAATATCAGATGAAACCAAATTTTAACATATCAAATTCGATTCTTGCCCCAAAATGTTTGTCCTGAAATACGGGATCATTTAAGTACAGTGAATCACTTCTTACTAATCAGTTCGAGTAATTGATTGCGTAATTGATTGATTGATTGATTTCAATCGTATGTCGAAGTGTTCAGTTATGTTGTATAACCAGAATAAGAAGGCCATAATAATTGTTTATAGAATTTTAAACTCCCTTTTTATTTACTTCGAAATATCAAAATCGTTGTGTGTGTGTGTGTGTGTGAGAGAGTGACAGACAGACAGACAAGAAACTGCAACGATTTATACCACGTTCAGATACACATCCAGAGAGTCTTACTTCGCGCTTCTTTCACGGGAAGCTGGTACAGTGCCGGCTCTTAACCCGGGGTCTGCTGCCCCGGGCTAGCACTGTAAACGGAGTGACGTCTCAACTTTGCTGACTGCTCTCCTCGACTGACCGTCATTATATATTTTTCTGACGCCCATATATTTCCTTCCGACGCCCCACTTCTGCAATTCACTCGGCATTTTTACCGCCCATTTTTTACCTTAAGACATGGCTGCACATTCATTTTACGGTTATATCTATATTAATAGTGTTATTGTTTCTTTGACACAAGCAAATACTACCACTCCGGGTCGAAGTATAAATAGTGTAGATACAATGTCAACGGCGCTTGCTGAAGGACAGTTTCTCTTTAATGTAATCATCAGACAAAGAGCTCTATTGCTGATATTTAACACACTATTTTGAAATATAGGAAACCATATAAATATATTTTTATTCCTTGCAAGTTTTTCACATCAGTGTTGGCTAATAGTCTTTCGCTGGAGTGTGAGTGACAGTAAGTCTCCTCAAGTCTCCAGGACTCTTTTCAGTATTCTAGCCGATCTTAACAATGCTAAAGTTACGATGGTGTCGGCACAGGTCCTGATTTCCAATTCTTCCATCCCCTTTGCCGAGAACTTGGGGATCATTCGGAGCGCACCGACTATTGCTGGTATCACCGTCATCTTCATGTTCAATTGCTTTTTCGGTTCTATGGCATAGTCCAAGTACTTGTTTGTCATTTTTGGTTTGTTGGGTTTTTTTTTATTTGTTTGTTATTTGTTTTTTGTTTTTGGGTTTTTTTTTTTGGTTTTTTCAAAGGTGGGGGGGTTCACGCTGTAGTCAGCCGGGATGGCAAAGTCCACTTGTTGGCAGATTCTTTTTTTATCTGGCTGGGATTAGGTGATCTACTTCCATCCCAGAATCCTAGAGAATTTAATGCGTCTCATTCTCTGAGACGGATTCTGGTTTGTGCATAAATCCTTTAGCAGCATTGCCAAATTTAAATTCCTTGTACAATTCCCCGGATATCATCTTCTCCACTTAGTCGTATCTAGTTTTGCACTCTTTTTGCGCTAATTTACAGCTTTAACTTACTCAGTCTCTCTCTTGAAGTTTCCATTTCTTAGCCATGAGATGGATATTCACCGGTAGATCTCTTTAACACGCCAATAAATTGTGTGGGTGGCATAACAGGATATGTACCTGTTTCCTAAAGTAAACAGACGCAGATACCTCCCCAGAAATGCCAAATGAATTGCGTAGTAGGCATTCTAGAATTGTTTTCTTCTACTTTCTTTCTTTCTTTCTTTCTTTCTTTCTTTCTTTCTTACGTTTTCTTCAACTTCCTTTCCTTCCTTCTTTGTGTTCTTCTTACTTTCCTTCTCTTCTTTCCCGTTTACTTCTGCCATCCAATTTTCGGTTCTTTTTTCTTCCTTGGTTTATTTTTAATCTTTCTCTCTCTTTTATTTCTCCTATTCGATCCGTTGGACTACACCGACTGCATCTCCTTCAACGAGTTAAGCCCTCCCCCCTCACCACAATTGTAAAAGGGATCCTGAGTATGACAGTAAACTGCAGCCGATAGTGAGACTTCATTTTTATAAAGCTGGAGAGTGTGGAGAACCACCTTTGTTGTTATTACTCCCAGTCCAACTTTGACGCCAGAGGGGTAGTACCCGTTAGGGTCCCATCTATGGGTCAAATATCAGTTTCAAAATCATTTGTATTCGATAAGAGTACTTGATGCTATGTAACTGTCAATTATTTTTATAAAGAATAGTTACTTGATGGTATAATCATTTACTAGTGATTATTGTTTAGTTACTTGAATCATATAACAGTTTACCAGGGCACTTCGGGTTAGAATGTTAGACTAGCAAACCTGCACGAGTGAGGTCGATTCTCATTGGGTACCCTTATTCATGTAGCCTTGTGCCACATCTAAGCAAAAAAAAAGCTTACTAAATTACCATATAACAGTGTACCAACAAATGATGGATTATTAATTAGTCATAATAACTTGAAACATTATAACATCGAATTATTTGTATTAGATAGGATATTGAAACCATAAATATACCTGTATTAAACAGGAATACATAATTCCCTAACCTCTAGGAATTAAATAATCCAAGAAGGGTTGACATGCCATTAACATAAATCAATCAATTTAGTTTCTTCTTTGTTTCCTTCTTTCTCTCCTTTTTTCTTACTTTCTCTTCCTTATTGCTTTTTTTCTTTTTTCATTCTTTCTTTCCTTTCATTTATTATAACTGTTTCAATTTTTTACCTTTTTTCTTTCATTTATTTATTTTTTCCTCTTCTTTTCTTTCGTCTATCCCTCTTTTGTTCTTTTATTTCGTCTGACTTTATTTCTTTGCCTTTCTACATTCTATCCTTCTTTCTTTCCTTTTTTTATCTTCCTTATTACTTCTCTTCCCTTTTCTTTCTCCTTTTTCTTCCTCAATTTCTTCATTTCAATAAATTACCCAATCGTGCGTATATATATATATATATATATATATATATATATATATACGCATCATTCGTATATATATATATATATATATATACATATATATATATACGCACGATTGGATAATTTATTGAAATAAAAAAATTGAGGAAGAAAAAGGAGAAAGAAAAGAGAAAAGAAGGGGGAAGAAAAATGAATGAAAGAAAAAGAGAAATTATCAATATATATATATATATATATATATATATATATATATGCTCCTCTACCCCTGTGATGTTGACTTCTCTAGCGAGGGAAGTAATGGTTTCCACTAGAATAAATCAAGGCTCTTCAAATGCCGTTAAGCGGATATATGTAAACAAAAACAATTGTGATACATAGGCGTTTAAATTTCCTTCGCTTGCGCTGGTTTCCTCGTTACTGAGTGGTAGAATCTTGGATTGGCGCTTCAGTCAGCCAGGTTTCAATCCAAGCGTCGGGAATCTAGCCTGTCTAGCCACACTGAAGAGTTCTGAGAGAACGATACATGTCTGTCTGTGGATGACAATATATATATATATATATATTTGAGGTGGGTTTTTTTTTCAATTTATCTACCATACACTGTTGATACTTATGCTATTCACTGCCTTCTAAAACTAATTCCAAAAAGATATCTCTCCTTACCTCAAATCTAATTTTCATTCTTGTATCACTTTTTTTTCTCTCTTTTTTTCCTTTTTTTTATTTCGTTATTGAACATTCAACGTGAATTGTTTAATAAACTCGGGCGTAATTTTTTGGCTTTAAATTTACGGAAAAAGACAAACAAGCTGTCGCTTTTTGGATGGCGTTTGGAAGACTCGAGTCAAATCCGATGAATATCAAAGATAAACTGGCTTCAAGGAGGTGAACAACAAGTGCACGTCGAAATCAAAGCTTCTATTGAAGTGAGAAAAAAGTAAATTGAAAACAATTGATCGTATATTTTCACTCAGAGATTAAACTGGCATTGAATTTATTGAGTGTCGATAAGTTGGCTGCCGGAAAAAAAAGATGACCAAAAAAAAAAGAAAAATAATGAAATGAAAACGATGATGGGGAGAAAAAAAGACGTGATTGGTGGGTAGGAGGAAGTAAGGGACTATAAATAATGCAAAAGAAAAAGGGAAATGAGACGACAATGCGTATAAGAAAAGCATGAAGGATGATTCGGGAAAAAATGAAATATATCAAGAAGAAGAAGAAGAAGAATTTTGAATAAAATATGTGAAGAAGAAGAAGAAGAAGAAGAAGAAGAAGAAGAAGAAGAAGAAGTTTAAATAGAATATGCGAAGAAGTTTGAATAAAATATGTGAAGAAGAAGAAGAAGTTTAAATAAAATATGCGAAGAAGTTTGAATAAAATATGTGAAGAAGAAGAAGAAGAAGAAGAAGAAGAAGAAGAAGAAGAAGAAGAAGAAGAAGAAGAAGAAGAAGAAGATACAGCAACGAGAAAAAGAAGAAGAAATCAATGAAAAAAAGATAGCAACAAAAAAGAGGGAAGGAACGAAAAAATAAAGCAAATAAAACTGAAACGACAATGTGAAAAGGACCAAATAGGAAGAATGAAACGGGGAAAAATGGTCAAATAGAGAAGAAAATAAAAGATTAATTAGGTTGAAAATTCAAAGAAAACGATGAAGTGGGAAAGAAAAGTAAATAACTAAAAGGAAAAAAATATAAAAAATATGTGAAGAAAAAAGTTTAGATAAAATATGTGAAGAAGAAGTTTGGATAAAATATGTGAAGAAGAAGTTTGGATAAAATATGTGAAGAAGAAGAAGAAGAAGAAGAAGAAGAAGAAGAAGAAGAAGAAGAAGAAGAAGAAGAATTTTGAATAAAATATGTGAAAAAGAAAAAGAAGTTTAGATAAAGAAGAAGAAGAAGAAGAAGAAGTTTGAATAAAATATGTGAAGAAGAAGAAGAAGAAGTTTGAATAAAATATGTGAAAAAGAAGAAGAAGAAGAAGAAGAAGAAGTTTGAATAAAATATGGGAAAAAGAAGAATACGTTTGAATAAAATTTGTGAAGAAGAAGTAGAAGTTTGAATAAAATATACGAAGAAGAAGAAGAAGAAGAAGAAGAAGAAGAAGAAGAAGAAGAAGAAGAAGAAGCTTGAATAAAATTCATTTATTCTATTGACATGCAACAGCTAAATTGGTTTGCCTCTTCTCAGGAATTCTTTTGAGCAAATTGAAATGAATCAGTCTGTCTCGACGCTTTAACAAGATCACTTTTGTTTCTTTGTGTTTATCGTTTTTTTCCCTGTTTTTTTTTTTTTTTTTTAATCTCTGATTGTTTAAAGAAATTTGGCTGCTTCTATAAACAGCATTATTTTTCAAAATGCATCCAAAGCAACTGTTCGCGTGCTAGTCACACTAACCCATTTTTTTGGTTCAATTCTGAATTGAAAAATATGAGACTAAGCTAGATACACAATATTTCCCAGCACAATCTTGAAGAAATCTTAAAAGTGCTTCTTTTTTTTTGCCGCCTTCATATGTAGTTGTTTTAAACTATAAAATGACTCACACGCAATTGCATCGAACGGAGTCTGTTTTGCCTTGTGTGACGGCAAATTTACGAGAATCCCAAAACGGGACTCTACTTTCCACACGTGTGAAGACGGGACAGACTGGCACTTGATCCCTTGTAGAATAGGAACTGGCATATTATGTGGGGGATTAATTTATGGCTAGACTGACCGCCGTTGGCAAGGGGTTTCCAAATTTCACAATACACACACAGACACCAAGGCCACTAGTTCTTCCTCCCCTAGAACAATGGAAGATATGGACCCCTAGGTTTAGAAGTAATAATATTAATTATAGCAGTCGACAACTCCGGTTTCCCGTATAAGAATTTTAAAGGAATTTATAGGACAATTTTAAGCAAGCATAACATAAGGCGAATAGAAGCTGAAAAAGAAACATGAAATAACAAATTGGTAGTAAACGATACAAAGAGCGACTCGAGCACGTGGGAACATTAAAATACATCAATCTTTTACTACACATAGATACACACCTTTAACGTGTCGGCTATATTATAAATGAATAGTACATGAACACAAATGTCTTTCTTCTTCTCTTTTCTTTCGTTTTTAGTCTTTCTTCAAGTTGAGAGAGAGAGAGGATATATACTTGGGTATAGGGAGAAACAGTTTTAAAGTCTACTTATCTTTAGACGACTTTACTTTGGAGAGCATTTTTCTTTCTCCTTTTTTTTTTCTTTATTCTCGGGTTGACGGCATTTATTTTATTTTTGGAGTCTGGCTTGAAAGTAGAGTTTCATTCTCCTTCTTGTCCAAGATATTTCCGTCTTTCTTTTCCTGGAGTCTTGGCACGCGCTTCACCCCATCTGGTCACAACGATGCCTCATTCAAGACTAACTTTCTTCCTCCCTACTTCTGCTGACCGGAAGGAGCTCCCCCTTCCGCCCTAGGGCTCCAGCCAATCATTTGGTTTCTCTCTACTTCTCCCTGTTCAGGCGATTCGTTAGGGTTACTATATGTCACCCCGTATCCCATTCTTTACCCATCAGGTCACCAAGTACAAACATCTGTTAGCTTAACCCACATTCTCTTTTAACGGTCATTCTTTGACGGCTTGCTACTGTTAATTCAAATACGGAGGAATTAGTAGTAATCTTATTTCTCCTCACTCAGGGGGACACCACGTGACACTTGATTAGTAGCTGAATTGTCAGAAAACTTGGAAATCCATTTTGCATTGTATGAAAACATGTCTAAAACTCGCTCAAGTGATGTGTTTTTGGTGGGTATCTTCAGATCTAGGAATGACTGTCTTCTCTATATTTACCAAGCCCTCCGCTCGGGCAAGATATCACACAAGGTCAATTTGTTTTTAAGCGGAGTTTTACATTTCATTTAAATGACTGTATTCTCGACTTATTAGAACGGAATAACCAATAACCAATTTCATGGCCAAGCTTTGAAATCTAGTTTGCAGAAAGTATGGATTTTGAGTCTTTTAGAGTGAGTTTTTGGCATTGGGAAGCCTAAAATAAACTCGTAACGCATTTATCATGCTCTGCTTGGTCTCTCCCGGCGACAATGATGTTGTCGAGATACCCAAAGTAATAGTAAGGTTCTCTTTGTCAACAAATTTGTTAATAGCCCGTTAAAAAGTATCAACTCCGTTAGTTAGTCCAAACTGTATCCGTGTAAACTGATATAAAGGTCTGTTCGCCTCAAAGGCTATAAATGCCTTGCCCCCCCCCACTCGCATAAAGTTAGTTGATAATAGGCACTCTTTAGGTCAAAAGTAGAGAAGACCCGATAACCAAGAGTTCAATTCTTGGTAATGGGTATACACCAAGCTCTGTAAATAAATTGATAGTGTTTGAGTTGTCCACTCACATGCACTTTTCATGGCAATCAGATTCATCGTTCACAAAAACTATTTGCGTTTGCCAAGGAGATGAGCTTCGTTCCATAATTCCTTCCATCAATAGGTGCTTGATTTTCCGAGCAGTTAACTGTCGTTCATCATCAGTATGGGCCCGGGATTTTGTTGTAATTGGTTGAGCATGGGGTTTCAGATTGGCAAATAGTCGCAGAACCATCAACTTTGAAGCGGTGAAGCTACAAACTTCAATGACAAACTAATTTATTTTCAGTTCAAGTTCAGTCTCTCCATGTAAGAAGGTAACAGCAGCATATTGCTTCTGAAAATCGAGACTCAAAAGTACATCACCACATAGGTTTTCAAATACTTCCTGACGAGTGTTTTTATTTTGTTATTTATGGTGATGTTAATATGGCAAGCACCTTTGATCGGAGCCGGTTTTGAAGATATGGTTAATGTAATATAGCATGTGAAAGGTTTCATTTTTAATCTAGAGTTGGCTGAGCCAATCAGAGGCAGAGGCTGGGTAATCATGTTTTTGGATAGGGACAGTGGAGGATGCTAAAGAGTGGGGCAGTAGCTAACACTGTGCATAACTCATTACTATTAATGACAACTGATGTGCCCGTGGTGTAATGGTTATCGTCGTAGGAAATGGACACGGCGACTCGAGTTCAAATCCTGGGCTAGAAGGACTGCATTTCACATAGAACTAATACCCTTGGGAAAGGTATGAATCCAATCATCCTCCCTCCAGCTATGGGTAAATAGTAGTACAGACTGAGTTTTTCAGCCTTGGTGAGGCAGCTAGTCTTGGAGAAGGAAACTCTGAATTCAAACCTGCTAAACTCCGCTTAAAAATTGACCTTGTGTCATATCCTGCCCGAGCGGAGGAGTTAGGTAAATAGGATTAATGACAACTGTAACTCTCTGGTTTCGTCTGGACTGTCACATATTTGCCCAATGTCCAGTTTTGCCACAAGTATTGCATTCACTATTTCGAGCTGAGCATTTTGAAGGATTGTGAAAATTACCATCACAAAACCAGCATTGCGTCTTTACAGTAAAAGCATTGACCAACACATGGGTAGTTTGTAAGGGGGCAGTATACTCCTCGAATTGAGATACATTTTCCCCAGACGTAGCAACAACAGCATTTACCTGCCTGTCTGCCTTGGCATAGTGTTCAGAGAAGTATAAGGCATGTTCAAGTACCCTAGCAGTCTCACACGCCTGTTAAGTGTCAATTCTTGGCTTTCCTGAAGCCGTTGTCTTATCATGTTAGACGTAAGATTGCTTAAAAAAAGCGTCTCGAACAAATTTCTGTCGATATTGTTCGGCAGTAACGCTTACAAATTGACAGTTTTTACTCAACTTGTGTAACTTCTGTTGAAACTCATCCGTGTTTTCCGTCGTTATTTGTCTTCCCATAGCTGAGATTGTATTTTTTCTTTCTAAAATACAGTCCAAGGTATTGAAAGCAGATTCGTACGTAGTTCAGTCCGATATAAGTCCGGAAATAGTGGCAAATGCGTACTTTACGAAGCAGCGTATTTTCTTTGGGGTTTTGACTTGGTATTTCTCGATAAAATTTTCGAACGTTGTTTTCCAGTGTCTGTATTCTCATTCTGGGTCCGCGGCGTTTGGATTTATGTTCAGTCTAAATGGGAACAGGATACTCTCCATCTTGATATTGATAATGCTAAGTAATGTTTAATAAATTGTGATAAATAAGCATTTCCTCAGAATAGCAGCTTTATAAGACATTAGAGTGATAGTAATTATATTGCTACTGGAGCATGCAAGGCAGCCATCTTTCAGTTATCAGAGGTTCTTTTACGAGTTCTGTTAAAGGGGGATAATCCTAGAGGTTTATCTTGCCCAGTCAGCTGGGGGGGGGCTGTAGAATACACTGACTGCACCTCTACAGAGGGGTAAGACCTCCCCCCCACCAACGAGTGTCCTGGATATGACACTAAACAATCTGATGGTGAGGTTCCAGCAGTGCTGGAGCTTTGGGGAATGCGGACTACCCCTTCATTGCCATCGCTCCCAGGTCCACTCTGGCCCTGAGTGGTAGCACCTGATAGGGCCCTATCTATGGGTTAAATAGAACTAACAGCATACTTATGCTAAAATGAATTGAGTAAACTGAATAGCTTGAAATAGAAACGTTTTTGACAATTAAACCGTACTTACACTTAAATTGCGTGCTTATGCTTAACTGAATTATTTCAAATAGAACTGTTTTTTGACATTAAAACTGTATTTACACTTAACTGAATCATTACATATAACTGCTTGAATAGTTTGAAATGGAAATGTTTTTGACAATTAAACTGTGAACTTATGCTAAACTAAATTGTTTTCAATAGAACAGATTATTTACATAAAAATGGATTTGGCATTAAATAACCTACAAAGGTTGATATGCCATAAAACCAAACAAACAAACATAGAAGTTTATCATAACCGCCATCCTAATAGAAAAACAGTAGTGATACTATTTAAAAACAGTAGTGATACTATTTAACACATAACCGAGCAGAAATAAGGTGTTCATGCATTTCCGTAAAGAACTGATCAAAAGGGAATGTATAAGCGTGACTGGAGTTCGAACTTGCTTACTTTGATGCTGAAGCTCGGGACGTTATCTGTAACGCTACGGGGAGTCACCCCACACGTGTGTGTGCGTGTGTGTGTGTGTGTGTGTGTGTTCCATATCCCTTATTATCCAAGTATCATTTTGTGAGGAGAGGGGATATTTTGTAAATCGCTGGCTGTAAATTGATGAGATTAGTTTTAGGGATCTGTTTTTTCTCCATATATCTTTGACATGACAATTTTATTACAGACTTGTTACTTTAATCAGATTTGTGTACAACAGAATTCAGTGTGTTGTTATTTTCAAATCCTTTTCGTCTGTTCAGTAAGTTTTATCGATACATTTTTTCGGGCATTATTTACAGGATATTTCGTAACTTCCAATGTGAAATTCCTTTTTTGATCATTCGTGACTATATATGAGATTGCTCGGAAAGTATTCGTTATTATATTGTGAAGTAAGTAAGGTTGGCGACAGTAGTCAAGGGTGACCAGAAGGCTCCTTTTCAATAGCTACTACACCGAGGTGTAGGAAAGGGCGCTACTCCTTTCCCTGGATTGCTCCACTTTACCCATGATACGTATCTTATATTGGCGATAACTGTGACGCTAACAGCGTATGTGTGACTGTGTGTGCTTTTATATCTTTCTATCTGTGTGTCTATGTGTTCCTTTTCGTCTGTACCTGCAGACCTACACATCTTATGTAATAACAACCAAAATATTTTAACGTTGGTAATAATGAAACATTGTTTATTTTTATTTGATCTAAATAGATTCAACACTGAAATTTCTGTGAAAGATCAAAAGGAAGTTGGTTAGTTGGGTTTTATGGCATATCAACCTTTGTAGGTTATTTAATGTCAAATCATGTTTACACATACGAGGTACATATGGGCACTTTTATTGATAGTACACATATGAAACTCTAATCGATTTCGAAGTAATCTCCTCTGGCTGCAATGTACTTGTTGTGCCGTTCCAACAACTTCTTCAAGGCCCCATGGAAGTCCTCTTGTGTGAGCGTGTCAATGACCTTCGTCACAGTCTCTTTCATCTCTTCGATTGTCTCATAACAATAGACTCTGAGCTTAGGGAATAACCAAAAGTCACAGGAAGCAAGGTCTGGACTATAGGGACGGTGAGGAACTGTCTTGATGCCCAATTTGGTCAAATAGTCTCTGACAAGGATGGAGTTGAGGACTTGTGTATTGTCCAGTGGAAATGCCACTGACCCGATTTGAAGAGTGCTGGCCTCTTACCTGGGAAATTATTGCTGAACTCCCTTAAAACATCAACATAGTAACAGTAACCCTAACCGTTTGGCCAATCAACTGTGGTGTATTGAATTCCTTACTCCTCCTACACCTCTCATCAACCCTTACAGACTCTCTGCCTTCCTTGAATCTCTAATGCCCCTCAAAAATTGATGCTCGATTCATGCAAGATGGTCGAAAAGTAGTCTGAAGCATTCCATACGTTTCTGTGACATTTTTTCACACTAGTATTACTATTGTTTGCACACATTTAGATGGTTTAAAGTATTCCAATCCAACACTAATAATTCTATTCAACACCATTTATTCGCACACGTTTGAATTGTTCAAATACATCAAAAATGAATAAATCTATTTAGTATCAATCACTTGTTCATACCCTTAAGTGATTGGTATATAATACCAATAATTTTATTTGCACACAGTTAAATGTTTCAAGTATTGCTATGTAACACAATTTAACATCCGTCATTTATTTGCACACGGTTAAATGGTCAAACCGTTCTATTTGACGCCTGTATGGAACTCTATCCGGCACTACCACTCTGGTTCAAAGTGAACCGGAAGTCATAGCAATGGAGGAGTCTTTCACGTTCCCCATAGCTCTAGGACTTAACGTTCAACATCAGATTCAGTTATACTCAGGGCACTAGTTGGCGGGGGTCTTACCCCTCCGCAGAGATGCCGTCGGTGTATTCTGTAGCCCCAGCCGATTAGCCTGAGCAAAGTGCAGTAACTGTCAGTATATATAGTTTCTCATTTCAGCTATATGACGTTGTTTTCTTGGGGGAGTGTTTTTTTTGGCGGGGGTTGCATAACAACCGCATATTTCCTGTATCCTTGACAGAGGTCAACAATAAAATAAGAAATCCTCTTTACCGGGAAGAGAGCGAGATATTGATGTCAAAAATTACTTTTGAGTTTCAATTACTCCGCTTGGAGATTTTTCGCCAGATGAATGACAGTCTGTCTGTTCGTTTCCTTTCCTTGTTCGTGTGAGTTTCATTTCTTAATTTCTTCAGTCAGAAGGGAATTGCGAAAATGGATTGAGGAGGGGGAAATAATGAATGCCTTAAACGGAATAATTTCTTAGAATCCAAAACAGCATTAAAGTGACAAGATTTCGTTGACGGATAACACGGCCTTTTCCAGATTTTCAGTCTTGTACTTTAGTTTAATTAAAAGAGAATGAAAGAATCATCCACATTTCATTTTCTTTCTTTCTTTCTTTCTCTCTCTCTCTCTCTCTCTCTCTCTCTCTCTCGCGCGCGCGCGCTCGCGCGCGTGCACGGGCACACACACACACACATACACACACACACACACACACACTCACTCATGCACACACACGCGAACACACATATACACACACTCACCCACTCACTTACTCTCTCTGGCTTTAATTTACTTTCCCTCTATCTCTCTTCCTCACACTCTCCCCCTCTCTCTCTTTCTCTCTCTCTCTTTCTCTCTCTCTCTCACACACACACACACTCGTGCACACACACGCCAACACATATACACACACTCACCCACTCACTTACTCTCTCTGGCTTTAATTTACTTTCTCTCTATCTCTCTTCCTCACACTCTTCCCCTCTCTCTCTCGCTCGCTCTCTCTCTCGCACACACACACACACACACTCATGCACACACACTAACACACACATATTCACACACTCACCCACTCACTTACTCTCTCTGGCTTTAATTTACTTTCTCTCACTCTCTCTCTCTCTCTCACTCTCAAGCTCTCTTCCCCCTCTCTCTCTCACACACACACACTCACGCACACACACACTAACACACACATATTCACACACTCACCCACTCACTTACTCTCTCTGGCTTTAATTTACTTTCTCTCACTCTCTCTCTCTCTCTCTCACTCTCAAGCTCTCTTCCCCCTCTCTCTCTCACACACACACACACTCACGCACACACACACTAACACACACATATTCACACACTCACCCACTCACTTACTCTCTCTGGCTTTAATTTACTTTCTATCTCAATTTCTCACTCTCTCTTTCTCTCCCCCTCTCTCTATCTCTCTCTCTCTCTCACACACACATATGCACACACATACGTGCACACACACACACACGAACACACACATACACCCACTCACCCACTCACTTACTCTCTCTGGCTTTAATTTACTTTCTCGCTATCTCTCTTTCTCACTCACCCCACCTCTCTCTCCAGTCACGCTATTCTAGTCACTTTCTGATTCATACCATTGGGAAAGGTATCTCCTCCACCTTTGAACTGAATAGTACAATTACTGTTCTTCTACAAGGATGGCTTTAAATAACCCACGAATCTTGTCGTGCTATTAAAAGAAGAAACAAAACCAAACCAAACCAAACCAAACCAATCTATCTATCTATCTATCTCAATTTGTTCATGCCAGTTTCTATCTATCTATCTATATCAGTATATCTATCTCACAGTTAATATCTATCTGTCTATCTATCTCTGATCTACTTCCTAATTTCATTTTCTAAGATATAATTTTTTCTTTCCCATTGTTTACCCAATTTATCCGCACTTTTATCATAGCTTTCTTCCTATTTCTTTTCTTTTACCTCCTTCTATGTGTATCTTTCTCCTTTCATATTTCCCACCCGCTTCTCACCTCTCTCTCTCTCTCTCTCTCTCTCTCTCTCTCTCTCTCATATTTCCCTGACCCTATTTTTATCATCTCTTTTTCTCTCTTTCTCTCATTCTGTCGTCTGATCCCAAAAAGCTTTTCGATCAACTCTCTCTTTCGAAATTTCATGGTAAAATGTTAACCGATTTTCTCTGCAAGATTCGAAAAATAATTGAAAAAGTGATTCGGACTAATCGAGTTATCTACCTTTTAAATACTCTTCAAAGGTTAACAACGTTGCGTCGTGCAGATTACCCAATTATGTCACGCTTTTCTATTTTATTTGTCTGTTTTATATACGTGTATGTCTGCGTGCTCTGTAAGGTCCTATTAGCAAGGCCGCTTCTGTCCAATCTGCATACTCGTTAGGAAATATTCTTCGTATTTTCTGGACATAAAACTCTGAAACCAAATAAAATTTCCACTCATTTTTTTTACAGCAAATATAAAAACCAGTTCTAAAGCCGTAACATTTTTCTCTAGATAATTTCTTGAATTTATTATTCGACGCGTTTATTGTTTTCTTTCTCTACATAAGTTATTGATCATTCCTATTTCAGCTATCCACCCTACCCCGAAAAAATAGGTTTGTCATGTTTCGTCATTTTAAGACTTTCATACTTCAGCTGTCCTCGTCAAAAACCGTTTGATTGAATATTTATGTTGCGTTAGAAACAATTGTATGATCTGTATGGGGTTATGACCCAACGCAAAAAAGGAACTGTCCAAAGAATGGTTCTAAACTGCATCTGATGAAGAGGCTCCAGCTCTTGAGACTAAGGATGGGGAGTACTTTTTCATTGCCTTTACTCCTAAGTCTACTCTGCTGTGGAGTAGGAATGGGAGTACTTGTTAGGGTCCTATCTCGGAGTCAATTAGATCTGTTTGAAAATTATTTTTGTTTGATAAGAATATTGGATATTATATAATTGTAAATTATTTCTTTAGATTTGAATACTTTATTCATAACTGAAAATTATTTGCTTTAAGAATAGTTATTTGAAGCTCTAATTGTTTACTAAGGATACTATTTTGTTAGTTGGTTGGTTGGTGTTTAATGGCATATTAACCTTTGTGGGTTGTTTAGTGCTAAATCTTTTTGTTTTTTACATGTATGATGAGTGAATAAATATTTTTGGTTTTAAACGAGTTCGAGACAATGGTTCTTAGAGTGAAGTTTTCAATTACATTTTTCAGTTTCAATATTACGATCTGATGCATGTTCTCAATTATTTCCAAAGGACTACCATAGAGCAAGGGTTAGAATTTTAGAACAGGAAATAATTACAAGGACTCAGATCAGAGTAGTAGGTGGACTGGGGTACTACAGGTCTATGCCTTGGAGACCAAAAACTCCTCAGAAGGGTGTATCTAGGAAGTCTTTAATCTAACTAGCTTCAATGCAAAATCACAGACTGGGTCCTCTATGCGGGCGATCCAGATCTCGTGGCTCACACCGAAGAAAATGAACTTTTTCGAGGAGAGAGAAAGAATGTCTGAAAGAAAGAAAGAAAAAAAAAAGAAAGAGCGTGTGTGTAGGGGGGTGTAAAATTGATTGTCATATATCTTCGGTATTTGGACGTCGTAAGTCGGTTCGAAAATTTTGAGTATTTACTGGATCACGAGGTTAAACTTCTTTTTTTTATAACAAAATGAACCAACCGGTCATTTATTTTTCTTTTAGTAATCAATCCACACATCCAAGAATGTTTGTAGGTTTGGCGCCTCTGGTGGTGTAATGGTTAGCAAGCTCGACTAGCAAACCTACACGAGTGAGTTCGAGTCTCATTCGGTGCCCCTTTCATATGGCCTTGTGCCACATCTAAGCAAAAAGCTTAGTAAATTTCCAAGAATGTTTGTAGGTTGCAAAACTAATAAAAATAACAGACGTATTTGCTAAACTGAGAACATTTCTATAGTTACTGCAGTGTGACATTTGTCGGAAGTTTACGAATTGATAAAATGGGCTGTTTTCCCATTTTTTCATCCAAATGAAACACACCTAGTTTAAGGAAATAAAACCCATTTTTCTTTTCCATCTTTCTCTCAGACTCATGTGTTCTGACAAAAAAAGCATAAATATACGAGGATCATTAAATAAGTTTTCAGACTTTTTTCGTGTGGGCCCTTTTATTGATAGTACACACATGAAACTCTAGTCCTCTTCGAAGTAATCTCCTCCGGCTGCAATGCACTTGTTGTACCGTTCCAACAACTTCTTCAAGGCCCCATGGAAGTCCTCTTGTGTGAGCGTGTCAATGACCTTCGTCACAGCCTCTTTCATCTCCTCAATTGTCTCTTAACGACAGCCTTTGAGCTTAGGGAATAACCAAAATTCACATCGAGCAAGGTCTGGACTATCGGGAGGCTGAGGAACTGTCTTGATGCACATCTTGGTCAAATAGTCTGTGAAAAGGATGGGGTTGTGGACTGGTGTATTGTCCTGGTGGAAATGCCGCTGATCCGATTTGAAGAGTGCTGGCCCCTTCCGACGCAATCTCTTCCTGAACTCCCTTAAAACCTCAACATAGTATCCCTAACCCTAACCGTTTGGCCAATCAACTCTGGTCTATTGACTTCCTTATTCCTCCTACACCTCCCATCATCCCTCACAGATTTCCTGCCTTCCTTGAATCTCTTATGCCACTCAAAAACTCATGATCGATTCATGCAAGATGGTCCAAATGCAGTCTGAAGCATTCCATATGTATTTATGGCATTTTTTCAAAGTTTAAAAGATAATTTCATTGCATATCGTTCTTCTAAAGTGTCGTCATGTCCAGATTGCACATTTGAAATTCACCAGCTGTGACAATCAGGCTTTAGTAGTGTGTATTCTAATTGCTGCTGTAGCTGTTCATTTGAAGCTGAAATCATAAAAATTGGTCTGTCATCTCATAAGATCTATAGTAATAATATAGTAAATTTTTTAAGAGTCTAGGACAATTCTAAATACCTGTACAAAGAAAGTCTGGAAACTTGCTGAATGCACTATATATATATATATATATATATATATATATATATATATATATATATATATATATTTAAAAATTAAAAAAAAAATTTTTTAAGATATTAATTTAAAAAAAAATTTTTTAAATAAATTTACTACATTGCTAACCGAAATTTAAATTTAAAACGGAAGTGGGCTTAATGAAGAGGTAACTCTTCACCCCTCTTCCATCCCCTCCCACTCTTCTATCCCCTCCCACTCTTATGTGTCTATTCTAGTTTTTTTATCAAAAAGATCTGAAGAAGTCCTGTTAATTTTTTCGTGTTTTTGGAAATTTCAAAAATGCGTAACAGGATGGAAATAAATTGATAATCCTTTGTGATTGGTTTGGTTGTTTTTTCTTAAAGAAAAAAATATATATATATATATATATATATATATATATATATATATAGTAGCTGCTATAAGTATCTGTTGTCGCTTTGTTGACTATACAGCCTCCAAATACCTTTCATCTTCTTTGATAAGAAATTGTCATGTCAACTTTGTTTTTAAGTTTGATATCTTTAACATTCTTCCCTTCTGAAAGTGCGTATGATTTTTATTAAAAAACTCAAATATTTTTAAGAGTTCTCAAATCAATTAAAACGTATTCTTTGTGTTAACTGTGTTCCATTCGGTCTTAATCATCGATCTGTATTGAATAAGTAGATCAAAATTGTATTGTGTAACCCAATTTAGGTAGACGCACTTGACCTCTTTGAACAAGATGAACATTATCTGTAGAGTTGACAACGAAAATATTGTAAAGTACAAACTTCCAAATGTCCTAGTAACCTTTAGAAAGTATTTATGTAACATTTGTTTGTATAGAAAGCCAACAACAAGCCTTACAACAGTAACCAGTCTGGAAGAAAGAGAACTGATTTCAAACTAGTTGGGCTTTGCTAAAGAATGTCTGTCGTATAATGGCTTTGGTGGAGAGGTTTATGTATTTACACAGGGACAAACCCCCAAACATACGGCATACAACCCCCCGCCCCACAAATACACATACATGCACAGAAGGATTCAAATTTTCAACATAATTGTTTGCATTTCAAAAAGCATTTGGAAAAGTTATAAATCTAAATGTAGACTGGATTCTTTAACCTTCTTACAGCGATTGCTCTTTTCGAAAAGCTATGAATTCAAACCAGCTGTGCTCAGCTCGGGGATTAACCTTGTGTCACATCCTGATCATGGCGGAGAAGTTGGGCAAATACACGAATATACAAGCTAGGATATTAATATCGAGACAAAAGCTTCTCATTATTGAAATTTAAAAAATTAAATCAAGCCTTCAGTTGAGAAAAAAATTACATTGACTGATAGTGTTTGTCTAAACATGGTCTTGACAAAAATAATATGGGCTTTCTTCTGTGTTGAGAATAGGATAGCAAATGTTATCAAAATCACCATCGAGATAATCAGTATTTAAAAAATAAGTACATAAAAATGATCGTCGTCACTGACAGATAGATGACTGTTTTTTTTTATTCGGTTTACAAAGGCTCCACTATAACTTCTTATTGGTCAAAAAAAATCAATATAGTTAATTCTAATTGGTCAGAAAATAGATATATCAAATGTAGAAAGAATCAAGATCCTCTCGATATTTTGGATACCACAATAAATAATAAGAAAGAAAGGTGAACAAAAGTAATGAGATAAATATCAATATTTCTTTTGTGATATTTATTTTTTATTGTTCTTAATTAGTGTCTACGTTTGTCAGGAGAAAAAGTTTGTAAAGTTTTAGGAAGTTTTTCAATTATTTTTTTTTAAATAGTTGATAAAAGAAGCGATCAAAATTGCGATATATATATATATATATATATATATATATATATATATATATATATATGTGTGTGTGTGTGTGTGTGTGTGCATATATTTATTGTCCACCTTTCTAACTGATCTAAGTTGTATATCAACCCGTCTAGGGTTATTTTATGCTCAGTGGTTTGTTACATTTAATGAGTTGTTTCTAGAGAGGTTTTTTTTTTTTTGTTTTTTGTTTTATTCTTTCGTAGATGGTTATATTTCAAATATTCCTGTTTTGACATTTCACAGAATCTGTACTTATACTAAACTGAATGAGCTGAATTAGAACTGTTTGAATGAACTGAATACATTGAAATAGAAATGTTTTTGACAATTAAACTGTACTCAAATATCAAATATTCCTAATATTAGCAAATAGATCTATTTGTCCTTTAAATGGAATCCTGGCAGGTACAATCACTCTGGGTCAGACTGAACTTCGGAGTAATACTAATGAAGCGATCCTGGATCCTCCTGAGAACTAAAGTGGAGCCTTACCCACCAGATGTAGTTCGGTGTCATACATAAGTAAGTAAAGTTGTCTCCCTTTAGTCGAGGGCGAACAGAAGCCTCCCTTTTCAATAGCTACTACATCGAGGTGTAGGGGAGGGTGCTACTCCTTTCCCTGAATTGCTCCACTTTACCCTCGATATGTACCTTATAATGCCGAGTGTTAAGCAAGGAGGTACCAAGTACCATTTTAAAGGTCTTTGGTATGACACGACCAGGGATCCCTATTTGGGAGCTCTTATACCGGCAGAGGAGGGTGAGACCCTCACATCTTTCACTGTAAACCCCAGAGAACCGGAATCAAAGTGTATCTATTAAATAATTTTGAATCATTTAAAAAGTCTGACAAAATAATTCCATTTCCGTTATTTTTTTATTAAAAATAAAACATATGTTGCTTGTCTGTGATATGAAATTATTCTTTTTTACTGCGAATTATTGCTTCTGATAATAGTCATCATCATCATGTCGTTCCGCTAGCACGGATATCCCTGACCCTCTCTCGCCATTTCTCCCTATCATTCATCGCTTCTGGCAGAACGTCAGGGCTACATCCCGTATCCTCACATAGCTGCTGTATGTATGTTCGAGCTGGTCGTCCTGCTTTTGCTTGGCCATATGCGGGGCTCCATAGGAGTAAATCACTGATTAGTTCGTCCTTGCTTTTCCAGCAGTGTCCTGCGTGTCTGGTTTGTCTAACTTGTATAGTTTTCGTGATGGGAGGCAGGTGGCCGTATTGTTGGTGCCTTGTGGGGTGTTGCCGCCGGGACTTATTCAATATTGCTCTCTGCATTCTTGTGTAATTGCCGTCTAGCTTCTTCAACCGTTTAGTTAGCGTCCAAGTAGTGCATGCATAGTTTGGAACGAGCCGCTGCAGGCATTGGCCTCCATGTCAATGCCCACAAAACTGAATATATATGTCTTACAACCAAACAGACGACATTTCCACACTAAACGGAACCTCTCTGAAACTTGTAGACAAATTCACCTACCTAGGAAGCAGCGACTCATCAACCGAAAAAGACATCGACACACGACTAACGAAAGCATGGACAGCTATCGATAGGCTCTCGATCATATGGAAATCAGACCTGAGCGATAAAATGAAACGCAGTTTCTTCCAGACAACGGTCGTATCTGATAATAGTAGGTTTTATTTAATGCATATAAACCTTTACAATATCTGGATACAATGGAAAAGTCTAAACATCAAGAAAGATCATTCATTCTATCGTGTCTGGAAGTGATATTTTCGTAAAATAAGAGTCATATAATTTCTTTCTTAATCAACAAACAAGGCACATAAATAGGAAATCTAGTTTTAGGGAATAAAAATCAATGACACAATGTTTGATGTACAGAAAGGATTTGTCAAAACGATAACTATCAGTCGTAAGATGAAAAAAATGATTATAATAAAATGAAGACTTAATTGAATTTAGGCTATTCATTCAAAGTATTCAATACAAATAATCATTTTCTTAAAGTACATTTCAATACAAATAATCATTTTCTTAAAGTACATTTCAATACAAATAATCATTTTCTTAAAGTACATTTCAATACAAATAATCATTTTCTTAAAGTACATTTCAATACAAATAATCATTTTCTTAAAGTACATTTCAATACAAATAATCATTTTCTTAAAGTACAAGAGCCATAACATTTCCAGTCAGCATCAAAATGACAAAGACAAGCTGAAATTTTTCGGTTCTATGAATAAAGAATTCTCTACTTTAAAGTAAAATTGTTCAGAAATAGTGAAAGAACTTTTAAAACGAATATATATAGAGAGAGAAAATCCGAAAATAGAATCGTTCCCACTAGCGGCTAACTTAGCGTTGGATAATATAAGGATATATATATATATATTGGCTTAGTGGGTAGAGTGTTCGCCAATGGTCCGGGAGACCTGGGTTCAATCTCAGGTCGCGTCATACTAAAGACTTTAAAAATGGTACTTGATACCGCCTTGCTTAACACTCAGCATTATAAGGTAAGTATCAAGATTAAGTGGAGCAATCCAGGGAAAGGAGTAGCGCCCTCACCTACTTCACTGTGTAGTAGCTAATGAAAAGGGAGGCCTCAACTACGGTTATCTTATATATATATATATATATATATATATACACACACACACACATATGTATATATATATAGAGAGAGAGAGGAATGAATAATATGCATACTCAGGCACAAGCACTCACAGATAGACACACACATAGACACACACATGCACACACACACACACACACACACACACACATATATATATATATATATATACACATACACACACATATACACACATGCACAAACACATATATACACACACATAGAGACACATATACACACATATACACACACACATACACACGTATACATAGAAGAAAGATGAACAAAAGTGATAACAAGTAATATAAAAAAAAAAGATTTTTATATTTTTCGTAATTAGTTCTTAAAAAGAAGAAACTTTTTGGGGGTGTCCTCGTGGTGTAATGGTTAAAGCGTTGGACTGTCGAATCGTAGTACGCGAGTTCGTACTCCAGTTGCGCTATTACGTTCACTTTCGGGCAAAAACCCTTGGGAAAGGTATGAACCCCCTTATCCTCCCAGCTATGGGTTAAATAGCACCACTACTGTTCTTCTAGGAGAATGGCTTTGGTATTAAATAACCTAAAAAGATTTCCATTGAACCAAACCAAGAAACTTTTTCTTAAAGTCTTTCGGGTGTTTTTAAACTGCTTTTTTGAAAAGATAAGATGAAGGAAGCGATGGAAATTGATATATATATATATAGAGAGAGAGACAGAGACAGAGAAAGATTGACAGTGGGAGAGACAGAGAAAGAAAAAGAGATGTGTCTGTTACGTAGATATGGATGCATCATTTATGTTTAATTTTTTTTTTTTTTGTGTCAGTGTCAAGTGATTCAACATCTTACCACGTGTCTAATACTGTAAATCCATTTTTGTTTGATAATCAGGTGCTCTAATATCTTTTATGACAGCCCCAAGCACTTTATAATGCAAAATAAAATACTTTGTTTCCTTGTTTATTTTATTCCATGCACATCAATTTACCTGCTGATTCTTCGCTTAAGGGAGTGATAGCAAGCCTTCCCCGTTATCCAGGACTCTTCTCAGTATTCTAACTGATCTTAATAATGCTGCTGTCGGGATTCTTTCATTAATCTCTTCCTGTCCATCTGGCAACCGTCCCAAACGAATCAACAGCAATTGGTATCACCGCTACTTTCATGTACCATCGTTTTGGGGGTGTATTTAACTCTCCGGCAAGGTCAAAGTATTTGCCTGTCTTTTTGTCTTTTTTTTTCTATTTTCACTCTGTCGGACACTAGATCAGCAAAATCCACTAATACTAATATTAAAACAAGGTCTGGTCTCCTTAACTGGATTGGCTGGTCCATTTATTTATTATCATTATAACCATATTTACCAATCCCTCCACTCGGGATATGACACAAGGTCAATTTTTAAACGGAGTTTAACAGGTTTGAATTCAGAGTTTTCCTTCTAGACTAGTTGCCTCACCAAGGCTGAAGAACCCAGTCTGCCCTATTTACCCATAGCTGGAGGGAGAATAATTGGATTCATATCTTTTCCAAGGGTATTAGTACTATGTGAAATGCAATCAGTCACGTTCAGGATTTGAACTCGTGTCGCCAAATCCATTTCCTACGACGATAACCATTACACCACGAGCACCTCCACAAATTATTATCATTATAAAGCTACTACAAATAAAGGAAATAAATTTTATTGATAAATTCAAACCTAAGTTAAATAAAACATGAACCGTACACACACAAACGGGAATAAACACACACACGTACACACATACACACACACACACACACACATACACACACACACACACACACACACACATATATATATATATATATACAAAAACATAAGTAATTAAAAACCATTCAAACTAGAAACACTAATAAATTCGAATCTTATTTAATACCCATTAACTAAACCTTATGTCAAACATGTTCTCAGACGAAAGAAAAAAACTGAAAACACACACACACACACACACGGACATGTGTATATATATACAAAAAAAGGAGAAAGAACTACCAGTAAATTTAAAAACCACAAAACTCCCCAAGATACACACACATAAACAAAACAAAAAAAGACTGTTAGTGAAACCCTAAGCCACTCCAATGCCAACACACACACACACACAGCTATAAACTTATCAAATATCAAAGACAGGTAAAGCAGACCAAAGTAAACACACGCCATGAAAGAGGGACAACGACCCCTATATAAGCCAGCCTGACCAACAAAAGGTCATTTATACTGTAAACAAGAGTGATTTCAAGTCTCATTGAGTACCCCATTAATAAGGCCTTGTGCCACATATGTTCCGTAACAAAAGCAACCAGCTGGAAACGTACATATATATAACACGTATGTAAGAACGAAATAAATAAATTAAAAAAATACAACTCTTTTCGTGGGCCTTCATCTTTTAAAATATATCTTTATTCTTTCTTTGGACCTACAACAACTATATATATATATATATATATATATGTGTGTGTGTGTGTGTGTGTGTGTGTGTGTGTGTTGGTTAGCTTAGAACATAAGTGTTCTTATACAGCAAATTGTAAGAGTTCAGCAATTGCTATATTTACATTGGCAAAAAATAGCAAATGTAAGACTTTCTAACATTTATCTTCAGCGACACGCATCGTATTGAGGAAACCGGAACTAACTTATTTCCCGCCTTCAACTTCAAGACTCGAGACTCGCAAACCGAATAATACTTCTCATAAAAGTATGCCTTCGATAACTGTCGCACCTCCCAGGCCTAGACATGTAATCTGAAGATATAATGCACTATGTAATGGTCTCTGGCGTTCGGCTCTGATATGTGTTGGAAACTGTCGGCCCCGGGAGAGATGGGACGCTGTAATAAAACCGCCATTTTGTTTAATACACTGAATGCTCCGTAGCCATGATGAGAGAGCATCTTTTTGTGACCTTTGGCGGTAAAAGTCTGGATTGATTTGATGGCTTTAGATTTAAAGAGGGGAAAGGTTATCGACAGATGCTGGAGAGGTAGAGAAAATGTATTTTAAGATAAAATAAGAGAAAGAATGTCTATAAAAAATCGCTATGAAATTTATTTGGCATAAGATGATTACATTAACGTAGGAAATCCTTATATCTACCCAATACGACATATATACGGTTCGAATATTTTTTAATTTATCTTGGATTTTGCTGCAGACATTAGGACGTGTTCCTACATACTCTTCTCAATGCAGGACAGAGGCTATGTTGGGAAGAAATGATTACAGCCGTTTGCCTTCAATTAATTTTTAGCACCGTGACATACATGGTAGGAAAATAGAGATGAAGGGAAAATTCAATCAAAGGACGGAAAGAAAAAAAAGAAAAAAGAAGAGAATTGATAAAACTGAAGAAAGCAAAAGAAAGAAAAAAGAGGAAACAATGAAGCAAAATGAGAAATAAATAAAAAAATAAAGAAAGAAAGAAAGAAATAAAGAAAGAAAGATGATAATTTAAAACACTGAAGAAACAAAGTAAAAAAATGAAAATCAAAGAACCTAGAGGAAACACTAGGAAGGAAAATGAGAATTGACGGAAAAAAAGAAAATGAAAAAAAAACAAAAGAAGAATAAGAATAAAAGAAAGGAATGAATGAATGAGAAGGAAAGGAAAGAAGAAAAAAGAAAAAAATGAGAATTGAAGGAAAGAAAGAAAATGAAGAAAAAAAAAGGAAAATAAGAATAAAAGAAAGGAATGAATGAGAAGGAAAGGAAAGAAGTAAAAAGAAAAAATGAGAACTGAAGGAAAGATAGAAAATGAAGAAAACAAAAGAAAAATAAGAATAAAAGAAAGGAAAGAATGAGAAGGAAAGGAAAGAAGTAAAAAAAAAATATGACAATTGAATGAAAAGAAAGAAAAGAAAAAAAAAGAAAAATAAGAATAAAAGAAAGGAATGAATGAGAAGGAAAGGAAAGAAATAAAAAGAAAAAAAAATGAAAATTGAAGGAATGAAAGAAAATGAAGAAAACAAAAGAAAAATATGAATAAAAGAAAGGAATTAATGAGAAGGAAAGGAAAGAAGTAAAAAGAAAAAATGAGAATTGAAGGAAAGAAAGAAAAGAAAAAAAACAAAAGAAAAATAACATAAAAGAAAGGAATGAATGAGAAGGAAAGGAATGAAGTAAACAGAAAAAATGAGAATTGAAGGAAAGAAAGAAAAGAAAAAAAAACAAAAGAAAAATAAGAATAAAAGAAAGGAAAGAATGAGAAGGAAAGGAAAGAAGTAAAAAGAAAAATGAGAATTGAAGGAAAGAATGAAAAGAAAAAAAACAAAAGAAAAATAAGAATAAAAGAAAGGAAAGAATGAGAAGGAAAGGAAAGAAGTAAAAAGAAAAATGAGAATTGAAGGAAAGAAAGAAAAGAAAAAAAACAAAAGAAAAATAAGAATAAAAGAAAGGAAAGAATGAGAAGGAAAGGAAAGAAGTAAAAAGAAAAAATGGGAATTGAAGGAATGAAAGAAAAAAATGGAAGAAAAACGATGGAAAATGAAAATCAAAGAAAACAAAAAAGAAAAAGAAAGAGAGTAAAGAGAAGTTTTAATTCTCTTAAATTTCTTTCTTTTTCAGGAGAAAACAAAAAAGAAAAAAAGTGACTGTAAAAGAAAAGAAATAATAAAAACAAAGACAAAGAAAATGAAAAAAAAAAGAAAAAGAAGGAAGTGAAGAAAACAAATAAAAACAAGACAAAGTAGAAAAGAAAAAATAGAATGATTAAAAATTAGGAAGATTTGAAGAAGAAAAGTATATATATATATATATATATAGGTACGGGGAGGTACAGATTTTTGTAGTATTGAGCTGTTAAATGTTATTCGAAACAAATTTGTTAAGGTTATGTTTACTTATCTGGATCGTACAAGGATTTTACTTATTTTTTCTTAGAATACATTTTTGGTGGCTGATGGTCTTTCACTGGAATTTGAGTGACAGTAAGTCTCCTCAAGTCTCCAGGACTCTCCTCAATATTCTAGCCGTTCTCAATAACGATATCGATTCAATGGTCGCCACTCGACCGCCAACTTCCAAGTCATCTAGGCCCTTTAATACTCCTTTATTTACTGTGCCAAGAGCACCAATCACAATTGGTATAATCGTCACCTTCATGTTCCATATTTTTTTTTCAATTCTCTAGCAAGGTCGAGGTACTTATCCTTCTTTTCCCATTCTTTCAGTTTTATTCTGTGGTCAGCCGGGACAGCAAAGTCGATAATTTTGCAATTTTTTTTTTTTTTTTTTTTTTGACAAGGTCTGGTCTTCTGGCCGAGATTAGGTGATCCGTGTGTATGTCAAAGTCCCATGTGTCATTTTCTAGGACAGGAGCAGGGTTGTGCATATACCATTTGTTCTTATGGTCAAATTTAAATTTCTTGCACATTCCCCAGTGGATCACCTTGCTGACCCAGTCATGTCTAGTCTTATACTCTTTCTGTGTTAATTTGCAGCATTAGCGGATAATGTGATTGGTGGTTTCATCTCTGTTACCGCATTGCCTACATTTGCTATTTTGTTGCGTCTAAATCTATTCTCGTTTTGATATGATTGGTTCTTATGGCGTTGTTTTGTACTGCTATTAGGAGAGATTTTCTCTCTTAAAGTTTCCTTTTCTTGACCAGGTCCAGGTTTTGTCTTGTGAGATGTTATTTATAAGTCGTTTAAAACGCCCATAGAGTTGTTTTCTTTCCCATTTTTGTTTCCTAGTTATTGTCATTCTGTTGTCCATCGTGTTGTCTATATTGTTTCTGATGGCTGTATTTAGTCCTTGTTCGTGGTTTCCTATGTTGTTTTCGAGTCGTTATATTGATGCGTCAATGCTGTCTTTAATGCTGGCAAGTCCTCTTCCTCCATCTTTTCTAGATATATATAGTCTGTCAACGTCGTCTCTGGGATGTAATGCCTTGTGCATGGTCATGAGTTTTCTTGTTCTTTGATCCATTTGTTTAAGTTCATCTCTGGTCCACTTCAGAAAAGGCCCCGAAAATCTAACGAGGGGTACAGCCCAATTATTTATTCCTTTGATAAGGTTTCGGCTAAAGAGTTTTGTCTCTAATAATTTTCTAGTTCTCCTGAGATATTCTTTTTGAATTTTGTCTTTCATTTCCACCTGTTTGATGGTATCTGCTTCCAAGATGCCCAAGTATTTGTAGGTTTCGTTTTTCTCCGAGCGTTCTAATCTTTTCTTGATTTGGTAGTTCCATTCCATTAGTCATATGTGGTATGCCATTTTTCATTACAAGCATGGCTCATTTTTCTATGCCAAATTCCATTCCCATGTCCTGACTGTATATTCTAACAGCGAGTATTAGAGTTTGAAGTTCTTTTTCATTTTTTGCAAATAGTTTGTCATCGATGTACATTAGGTGATTGATCTTTTCTTGCGATCTATTAAGTTTGTATCCAGCTGTGCATTTTCTGAGTATGTGGTTAAGTGGCATCATGGCAATTATGAATAGTAAAGGTGATAGTGCATCTCCTTGAAAAATCCTTCATTGGATCTTTGTTTCAGCAAATCTTCTTCCTCCAGCTGTCAATTCTACTCTCCATGTTTTCATGGTTTTCTCGATAAAGTATCTGACTTCATTTGATATTTTGTACATTTTGAGGCAATTTATTATCCAGTTTTGCGAAACCATATCATATGCCTTTTTGTAGTCAATCCAGACCACAGCTAGATTTTTCCGTCCGTTCTTGCTCTCATTTAGGATGTGTTGATCTATGTAAAGTAACTCTCCTCTGCCTCTGGATCCTTTGCGGCATCCTTTCTGTTCGTCAGGGAACAACCCGAAGCTTGATAGCGAGTAGTAAATCTCTTTATTTTATTTTTTTTTTTTTTTGTTGATTATTATAAGGTCCGGTCGTCTGGCCGAAATTAGATAATCCACCTGTCTCCCAAAATCCAAGAGGAGTTTGTGCGACTCATTCTCTTGGACAGATTTTGTGTTATTCATATACCATTTGTTCGTATTGTAAAATTTAAATTTCTTGCAGAATTCCCAGTGAATCACTGTACCTACCCTGTCATGTCTACTCGTATATTCTCTCTGCGCTAGTTTGCTGCATTCGCTTATTTTGTGATTGATCATTTCGTCTCAATCACCACATAACCCACACCTACTGTTTTGTTGTGTCTTATCTATTCTTGATTTGATATGTTTGGTCCTTATGGCGTTGCTTTGTGCTGCTATTAAAAGAGATTCAGTTTCTCTCTTTAGGTTGCCCTTTCTTAGCCACATCCACATTTTCTTGTGGGAGATGTCGCTTGTTAGTCGCTTAAAACGTCAATAGAGTTGTTATTCTTCCCATTTTTGTTTTCTGGTTATTTCCGGTCTACTGATTCTCGTGTCGTCAGTATTGTTTCTGGTGAGTGATATCAGTTTTACTCTGTGCTTTTCAATGTAGTCTTCGAGTTGTTGAATCGATGCGTCAATTCTGTCTTAGATATTGGCAAATCCTCTTCCTCCTTCTTTCCGTGACACATATGATCTATCAACATCATCTCTGAGATGCAAGGCCTTATGCATGGTCATTAATTTTCTTGTTCTCTGGTTCATTAGTTTAAGTTCTTCGCTGGTCCACTTTAAGAATGGTCCTGAGTATCTTACAAGGGGGAGAGCCCAGGTATTTATCCCTTTGACAAGGTTCCTGCAATATGTGACACTATGGGTGGCATCTGTTTCTCTGTGTGTGGGTGCCAATCAGAGAATCCTTTTGTTTGTTTAGGCACGAAACCCACACAAAGGGCCAGCACACGAGATCTCCCACGAGACTGGAAGTGAACGAGGGAAGGAAGGTCCAAGAGAAGACAGAAGAAGACAGTCAGCAGAAGGGAGCTGCAGAGACCAGTTGACAGAACAGGTCAGTCAAGAGATGAGTCAGCATTGCCAGTGGCTTTGTGAGAGTTTTCGCTCGGGTACATGCACGCGTTAGCTCACAGAATGCACAAAAAGTATCACAGACTTCCCCCTCTTGCGCTTGGAGCTGACCCAAGTCCGTGTTAGTTCGTTTGTTCTTTTCTTCCACCCTCTTAGTTGTGCTTTGCGTATCTGTAAAAAATGTGAAATACCCCAGGCCAGAGATGAGAAAAACCACGAGACGATTCTGATAGCCATGAGTAGTTTGGTTGGTTGAGATTTTGGGGATCTGCCGACGGGTATTGGCACATATATAGTTTTGTCTCGAGTAGTTTTCTGGTTCTACTAAGACACTCTTTTTTAAATTTTTTTCTTCCCTTTCCACTTGCTTGATGATTATCATTCGTATTACCATATCAGTTTTATGCAGATAGATAGATAGATAATTAATTTTGAATTACATACCTAATTGTTATAGCACACTGTACCGTTGCCAAATAATTGTATGATTTTCACGTTAAATTATCCTTATTTGTGATTGCTTCGTATGTAAATTGTCGGGGTATGTGTATGCATAAATCTAAATTCCTTGACGATAGAATCAATTGTTGTCTAAGATAATTTCTGAAAATCTAAAGAATGAAGCATATTAGAATTTAAACACCTGCATAACCTGCGAGAACTTCAGTCCGATTCTTTGTTTGAAATATTCTTCGTTCGTTGACATCCCAAAAGGATGTGAGTTGTTAATGCAGAATCTCTTGAGAACTGGCATTCTCGTATCATATATTGAAAATAAGAACTACCAATTTGGGCAAAACTGAAATAAATTTCATGAAAATGAAGAGTGAATTTTCATTTCAATATACAATGTACATGATTTCCGAAGTTTATTTAAATCAGTTCGTATCTATCTCTCTATCAATCTTTCTGAGACCGTCCATAAAAATACATAAAATACATAAATATGTCTATAGAAATATCCAAATATATTTACATCGTGTTCCTTAATTCAGTTATATATATATATATATATATATATATATATATATATATATATATATATATATATATATATTTAAGGCAAATACAATAAGAAAACTATGCATCTAACTCGTGGATGGTCATGTACAAGAGCCGGTGTAAAAACTAAACATATTATAATTTTGAACATGAGGGATTCGTTATATGAATCGAAGACTCCAAAATAATTTTTAACAGGACTTCATCAGATCTGATAAAGTACTGTTAAAAATTATTTTGGAGTCTTTGATTCAAAACTTATTTTGGAGTCTTTGATTCATATCAATACTCTTAACAGGATGGAAATAAATTCATATCAATGCTCTTGACATAATGGAAATAAATTCATTATCCTAATGTGAAAATAAAGACACTAAATTTCTCCTTAAATATAAGTATTACTCCTCTTTTTAGAATTATATAAATCTTTCACTTGACCAGTGGTAAATAACCTAGTGGTAAATAACCCTAGGTACCAAATCTGATCATTATTTAGCAGCTTGTTATTTTCTAGGTATCTTTTAATCCACCATTTTCAACACTCAGTAAGAATCGAACTCATTACTCTTACAATGGTCAGAGCATCGTCTAACATAGTTTTACAATAATGAGTGCACCCTTCATGAGGATCGAATCCAATACCTTTGTGTTCATCATTTGGCATGACGAAAACACAGATGCCTTTTATTCTCAAACTTGTAATCCACCCTGCTTGGTAACTCCTCAAATCAGCTTCAAGTATTCGCACTGAGCTGATCTATATCAATTTTAACTGCTCGGCTAAAGCTGCTATGTCCATATGTAGAAGTCCATTGTTGAACGCCCTTATGAGTTTTCCCTTACTTTTCTATCAGAGCCCGGTATGTCCGGCTCGTCTTACTCAGATAGTCTGTTTGGTTATAGGCGAGTGGCCGTACAATTAGTGTTTGGTAGGATTTGTATGCTTCCTATCTAGCTTTTTCTCCAGATGTTTCGTTTGAGTCCATATGGTGTAAATATTTGTCTTGCCTCCAACCAGGCAGGACTTGACACAAAATCATTTTATTGTGAACGATAGGGAGAGTGGATTGCAGAGGTAGTGTAGCCATTCAACAGCGTTGAGACGGCTACAGCAGCTTTGATGAAATTGGCGCTGCAACGATCCCTTTCCAGATTGCTCTGGGGAGGTGCAAGGCCGATGGTCCGTAGGCAGGTCTGTATCCAACGTACACGCAACGGGGGTCTAGGTATGCCTGATCTGGAGAGTCACTGGCTTGCTGAAAGACTTGCATACTTGGGCAGAGCCTTGACGGGGGACGCAGTGTGGAGACTGAAGGCGAGTCGGACTTTTCCTCGCCTAAAGTCGGACCCAAAGGCTGAAGGTCGACGTAGGCCTTTGGGCGAAACACTGTTTGTCCGCGAGTGCCGAACGGCCCTTCGTAACCTTCTTGGGTCCAGTGACCTTTCACGGCCTCGAAAAGAACTATATCGGGAGCTAGTAGTGGGTTCCGCTTCTGATCCTCTCAGCAAGCGGCGTGGCTGGACGACGGAGGAGATTCGCTCTCATTGGAATTGGGCACCAGGGTCGAGCTTCTTGAACAACTCCGAGTTCTCGCTCACTTGGCGACTTGTTCGAAATGTGTTACCCCTTGTCGGCTTGAACTACAAAGCGGGCCTAGCAGACATGCCCGATTGCGCTCGCTGCGGTAGTGGTTTGGAAGAAACGGCTGAGCACGCCTTCTACTACTGCGGGCGAGTTTGCCCGTTTTGGGATCACGTCGGCTAGTGGACGGCTCACATCGAACCCAAACAGCTCATGCTGCTCGACGTTGGTTACATCGGGGACAACGTTCTTCCTCCGTATCAGGGTGAGAAGCGTGTGGTGTTTCTCGCGATCCTAGCTGTAGCTAGAATGGTGATTTGGACGACGCGAAAGAAGGGATTGTATGACGATGCAAACTTTTCTCATCGTGATCTGGTTTTGTATTTTCGGCATCAGCTGAGGGTCAAAATCAGATGCAATAGAAAACGCTTGGATCGCATAACATTCAGCAAAAGGTGGGTGCATGCAGCGATCCTGGTCGTGCGAAAGGGGGCAACGTTGGAGTCATCCTTCCCTCCTCTGCCGGCTCATGGCGTCTACGGTACGGGTCCTTAGGGACCCCTTCCCTGGTAAGTAGGATTGTTTTTTCCCCTTGAAACCTAGTTAGCAGTATGTTTGTGAGTCATTGTCCCCGTCATCTAGCTGTTAGTTCTCAAGATCTTCCCCATCCCCATTATTTTTATACCTCAACCCGTATCCCAGTCCGCTTTTTATTGAAGATCTTGAACATTCATATGTATAAAAATCATACTACCTGGTCGTATCCACCCATACCATGCCCAAGCCCTTATTTCTTTGACCCCTGTAGATTAGGATTCCTGCCCCACCTAGGGTAGGTCCGGCTTGTTTCCGGTTTTTTCGACCCGGAAAACAGTCGGCCTCCAATTTTTATAGACGGGGGGATGGGAGGTCAACCAAACGGGGGATTTTTCCTTGGTTTTTGTATATATTTCGGGGTTTTTTCTCCCATTCCCATCACATTCATTGTAAATAAATCATACTTGTAAATAAAAATCATTCATCAATCTCGGGATTTTAAGTAGGACTTCTTCATAGAGCAAATGTGGTATTTTGGTGATTGCTGCGCATATGGCGATGGATGAATGGTTATATATTGTACTGCTGAATGGGTCGGCAAATGTGGCTAGCTAGGTCTCCTTAGAATATATAGAAAAGAATGACCGCTCCCTTCCCCTCCCCCAAAACCTCAAGGCCTTGTGCCTTCTGTGTAATATACGCAGAAATAAAAGCAGCTTTGATGAAATCTACGTTTATTTTATCTTATAGATCAGATTTCCATTTAGTCGTTAATCTGTTGATACCAGTTCATTCCTTTTCATTGCATATTCAGAATTTTTATCATAAAGGATTTTCGGACTATTGTCTTCATTTTTATTGTTATTTCCACAACGTTTCGGCCGATATGTCCTCAGGCCTTCTTCAGGTGTTTATCGAAATCGGGAACCTTCACGGAACTTCGAACTACATCCTTTATTGAATCCACTGGGGTCGCCTGTTCTGATTCCGTTAGCCATAACCGGGTGCAGGTGTTAAGTATTCCTATATTGTTACTCGCCTGTAGTCAGGATTGAACCTACAACCTCCAGATGATTGTCTCCTTAGAATATTGACCGAAACGTTGTGGAAATAACAATGAAAATGAAGACAATAGTCCGAAAACCCTTAATGATAAAAATCAACAAGCTTCGTCTCAGAAATTTAGACAACTAATTATCAGAATTGTTAGTTAACTATCACCAACAAAATCTTGGGAAGTCCCCGTGGCGTAATGGTTAATGTACTGGACTTCGATACCGTAGTAAGAGAGTTCGAACTCAGGTCGCGCTTTTACGTTCATTTTTGGTCAAATACCCAAAGGAAAGGTACGAATCCTATTATCCACGCCAGCTATGAGTTAAATCGTACAACTATTGTCCTCCATGTCTTTAATTGGAATCATTTTGAGATGAGGCTTCTTAATCTGAGAATGAATTTTTTTTTTTTTATTGCGGACTTTTTGTCCTCATCTTGGTAGTTCTTGAGTTGTTTCTTCTTTCCCTACGTTTCGGCCAAATTTCACCTCTGGCCTTCTTCATGTGATTTACCGCGACCTCGGATAGGAATGCTGAGTCTTGTAACCGTATCCCCAGTAATTACTGCCTTCCATAGTTGTCTATCGCATCACAATAAATAAAAAAAAATTTAATTCTCAGATTAAGAAGCCTCATCTCAAAATGATTCCAATTAAAGACAAGTACAAAAATTCGGTACGGACCCGACTCTGGAAGACCAGATAAGGATTTATAAGACCAAAAAATCCATCCTTGATCGCCCTTCGGGGCCCGTGGCGCAGCGGATAGAGGCGTTGAGTCTCTACGGTTCCAGGTGAGCATTGTCAGAAGATAGCGGTTTCAAATCCGACCTTAGCTGGCCGACCTTAGCTAGGCCGAAACGTAGTGAAAGAAGAAACAACACAAAACTACCAAGATGAGGACAAAAAGTCCGCAATGAATAAAAAAAATATTGTCCTCCTCCATGATTGGTTCGACATTAACTAACCCGAACTGATAATATGCCATTAAATAAATCCAACCGAAGCAAAAGACGGACAACGACATTAGATTGTAACACTATGTAGTAGGTGGCCCGCCAAGCAGACGATTCCTTTGTCTGTTTTGGCGCGAAACCAGACAAAGGGTTTTGGGCTGGATATCTCGGCGTGACCGGAAGTGGTAAGGGGACGCGAGAAGAGAGTTGGTTGGACAAAGGAGCTTGAAGTTGGGGTTGACGCGAGTGACCAGTCGGCACCGGACACCGGAGCGGAGAGACGAGTCGGCAGGAGATAGGGTCCAGCGACAGTGAGGAAGACCGGTCAGGATAGGTTGGCATTCCTAGTAGCGTTGTAGAATTTTCGCTAGAATCCACGCTACCGTTAGTCTACATATGTACACAGGAAATGCAGTGTTGCATAACTCCCTTTCTGCACTTGAGTTAACCCCAAGTGTTTGTTCGTTTGTTCTTTTTTCTCCAGTTCCCTCGATTGTATTTGATGTAGCGGTAAAGAAATGTGCGTTTACCCTTTCGGAACCCCTGGATGATCACCGGTCGTAAAGTGAAATGGTTCGAAGGAGTTGATATAACGTGTGGGCCGAGGGGGGGTAACGTCACAAGATAACCCACTACGTGTTGACACGCCATAAAACCAATGAACCAAGCAATCAAATTTCCACTAATAACACACTCTTCGATAATTTTACAAATTTAAGAAGAAAATAGTCAACAAATTAATTCTCTAATATTCATTGCTGCTTCAGCTTCAAAGGAGTCTATCCCCTGACAGTATCTCTCCATCTAACTAAACTCTTTAGGGTCAGGATTAATCTTTAATGTCTGAGGTGCCCAGTAAAGAAATTTGGCAATTTTTGGCATTATCGACCTATATTCATGGGAGTTGGATATTTGAAGTACCACCCACCTCTATTTTAAATGAAAGAGCACTTTTTGGCACCATATAACTGTAATCAAAGAAACTGCTATTTTTAGCAACATTTACTTGTATTCATGCTAATCTTAGCATGCCTCAATACAAACTACCAAAAAAGAGAGGGCAAACTATGGACATACACGTACGCAAACAATACTAAAGCTCAGATAGACTACGTCCTTATAAACAAGAAATGGAAGAATAGTGCATTGAATTGCGAGGCATACTCCTCTTTTGAGGGTGTGTCCACCGATCACCGAATAGTCACAGCGAAAATACGGTTAAGCCTACGAAAAAACGACAAACGAACAGCGACCACCAAACACTATGACTGGGCCCTATTAAACAACAAAGATGTCAGAGATAAATACGTATTAGAATTAAGAAACAGATTCGAAACACTACAAGAAAAGACGGAAAAAAGTACACCAAACGACGAATACGAAAATTTCGTCAATGCACACCTTGAGGCAGCAGCAAAATACATTCCAACAAAAATTAAAATTAAATATAGAGTCCCATGGGAAACCTTAGCGGTGAGAGAAAAACGTGCACTAGTGAAAACAGCCTCCAAAAACTATCGAAAAAACCCAACAAACACAAATGCCTTAAAACTAAAAACAGCACAATATCAATTAGCAGGCATATATATAAAGGAACAGACAGAATACATTCAAAATCAGATAGATAAGATTAGAGACTCGGTAGAAGATAGACAATCTAGAATTGCCTGGCAAACAATAAACGAAGTGAGCAGAAGAAAGAACACAGCCAAAACAAAACTTAAAGCAGCAAACCAACAAGAAAGAATAAAACTGTGGAAACAGCACTTCGAAAACTTACTTGGAAACCCACCAAAAATAACGCATGAACCAATCACCAGAATAATTAGCAAACAATTAGACATTAAACTTGGACCGTTCACACAAGGAGAACTCGACTCGGTTCTCAGAAAAATTAAAAATAGGAAAGCTGCAGGACTGGACGAAATTCCCCCGGAAGTATGGAAGACCAGACAATTCGACGACATACTGCTCCGACACTGCAACGCAGTATACAATCAAAATCCGATAGATAGATGGACGAAGGGATGCATACTCCCCTTCCCTAAAAAGGGGGACCTCGGATTAGCCAAAAACTACCGAGGCATAACACTTACATCCATAGCTGCCAAAATCTACAATGCCCTACTACGAAACCGAATAGAACCCAAAATCGACAACATACTTAGAAAAAACCAAAATGGCTTCCGAAGAAATAGATCTACGACCTCACAAATACTAACCATCCGCAGAATCCTTGAAGGTGTACGGGCAAAGAACCTACAAGCGACATTAATATTTGTCGACTTTACCAAGGCTTTCGACTCCATTCACAGAGGAAAGATGGAACAAATCCTACTAGCGTACGGCATACCTAAAGAAACCGTAGCGGCAATAACGATTCTCTATAGAAACACTAAAGTAAAAGTACGATCACCAGATGGAGACACAGAATACTTCGACATTGTAGCAGGAGTACTACAAGGGGACACGCTGGCTCCGTATCTCTTTATCATTTGTCTAGACTACGTACTTAGAACATCGATTGACAAAATCAAAGAGAATGGCTTCGAACTGACGAAGAAAAGAAGTAGAAGATACCCCGCAACAACAATTACCGACGCCGACTACGCCGATGACATAGCGATACTGGCAAATACACCTGACCAAGCCGAAACACTTCTGCATAGCCTGGAACGAGCAGCAGCAAGCATAGGCCTCCATGTTAATGCACACAAAACGGAATATATGTGCTATAA
Organism: Sepioteuthis lessoniana; assembly: GCA_963585895.1. Lineage (NCBI taxonomy): Eukaryota > Metazoa > Mollusca > Cephalopoda > Myopsida > Loliginidae > Sepioteuthis > Sepioteuthis lessoniana. The sequence continues at coordinate 7,739,954 of OY757939.1, forward strand.
CCAAACGGGGGACATCTCCACTCTAGAAGGAACCCCTCTTAAACTAGTAGACAAATTCACGTACCTAGGAAGCAGCGTCGAATCAACCGAAAAGGACATCGAAACGAGGTTAACGAAAGCATGGACAGCTATCAATAGGCTATCGACTATATGGAAATCAGACCTAACCGATAAAATGAAACGCAGTTTCTTCCAGGCAGCGGTCACATCGATACTGCTATATGGCTGCACTACATGGACGCTAACAAAACGGCTCGAGAAGAAACTAGATGGCAATTACACAAGAATGCTGCGTGCAATCCTGAACAAGTCCTGGCAGCAACACCCCACAAGACACCAACTGTACGGCCACCTGCCCCCTATCACGAAAACTATTCAAGTTAGGCGAACCAGACATGCAGGACATTGCTGGAGAAGCAGAGATGAACTCATAAGAGATGTACTCTTATGGATCCCCACACACGGCCGCGCAAAAGCAGGACGACCAGCACGAACGTACATTCAGCAGCTATGTGAGGATACAGGTTGTTGTCCTGAAGACCTACCTAGGGCGATGAACGATAGGGAGGAGTGGCGAGAAAGGGTCAGGGATATCCGTGCTGCCAGCACGATATGATGATGATGATGATGATGACTTGTATTCAACGGCTTTTTTATCCGCCATTCATCAGTGTCCGACGGAATTGGACTATCCTAGGAACTGTTCACTTGTATTCAATGAAACTGAGCAATTTTTGGCACCACCTGCCAATATTCGATGAAAATGCTATTTTTTGGTACGGTCAACCTGCATTCAACGGAACTGGACTATTTTAAGCCCCATCAACCTGTATTTAACAGAACATGGAAATTTTAGTCAACACCCCCTATATTCAACGGAACAAGGTTATTTTTGGCACCACACGTCTGTATTCAGGAAGGGTCTCATAGTAAACCTCATTTTGTCTCAGATCAGCCGGCGCGGAGTCATGAAGGTTACATAATCTTCACCAGAACGGTGAGTCTTGTTATTCAAATAAATTAAACACGTTTTTAGCACCGTTAGGGCAACTGAACAAAAAAATCGTTGCCAGTTTTCTTTGGCCGCAATAGAGTTAATAAAATGAATGTTATTTGTATATTCATTTATTTTTGTCTTCGCTCTGAAAGTGTAGCAGTTCACACGGTCGATAAGTACATAGTTTCTTGAAAATGTCTCCAAGGCTTTTTAAATGAGAGAAACGTTGTTAAGCAAAGAAGATGGGAAAGAATGTCACAAGAGACAAAAAAATAAAGATTAGAGAAGTGCTGTCAAAAATAAAAGACGAAGAACTTTCCCTTATACACATTAACTGAAGAGTAAGCCACTGAACACCTCACAACAAACGAAAAAAAGGCTGGAGGAGATTAGTTACGAATTTACTCTAATCTTATCTCTAATTTTGCTGGTTTCGTTTTTTCCTGCTTTTTTTTTTATCATACGATATCAATAAAGTACACTCTTCATTATTAGCGTTATTTGAGGTTAGGGAATAGTATTCACTGCACATCATATTTACAATTTGGTTTTCTTGTTTCTTAAGATTTCTGCACACATTCATATCAAATCAAACTATATAACTGTGTACAAAAGCTCGTAAGAAACAACAACACAAAATATGCAATTATATCAATTATTCCTATTTAATATAGATATAATAAATAAATCATATCATAATATATATCATAATGTATACGCCGATGACATAGCGAATCTGGCAAATATACCCAACCAAGCCGAAACACTACTGCATAGTTTGAAACGAGCCGCTGCAGGCATCGGCATCCATGTCAATGCACACAAAACTGAATACATGTGCTTTAATCAAACAGGCGACATTTCCACACGAGACGGAAGCTCTCTGAAACTGGTAGACAAGTTCACCTACCTAGGAAGCAGTGTCTCATCCGAAAAAGATATCGATACGCAGCTAACAAAGGCATGGACAGAAGTCGATAAGCTATCGGTCATATGGAAGTCAGGCCTGACCGATAAAATGAAACGCAGTTTCCTCCAAACAGCAGTCGTATCGATACTGCTATGTGGATGCCCTACTTGGACGCTAACAAAACGGCTGGAGAAAAAGCTAGATGGCAATTACACAAGAATGCTGCGAGCAATATTGAACAAGTCCTGCAGGCAACACCCCACAAAGCACCAACTATACAGCCACCAACCTCCCATCACGAAAACTATCAAAATTAGACGAACCCGACATACAGGACACTGCTAGAGACGCAGGGACGAGCACATATGACCGAGCAAAAGCAGGATGACCAGCTCGAACATACAGCGGCTCTGTGAGGATACGGGATGAACGATAGGGAGAAGTGACAAGCAAGGGCCAGGGATATCCGTGCTAGCGGCATGACATGATGATGATGATATCATATGTAATAAGATTATTATAACATAATATATCTTCTTCTTTATCCATCGTAATCGATGAAGACCACCTGATCAACATTATGATTGAAGAAGGAATCCGTGAGTGCGTAGATGTCTAATGAGACCAATCTGTTCGCGGAAGAGTCTTGAGCAGTGAGAACAAGGAATGGTGGCAGTAGTGGCTGATGTGGCAGTGCCTTGTCTAAGTCTCCTGCGCAGCTCAGTTGCTGCGTTCTTTCTTGGTTCACAGACTTTCGCTCCACGTTTGACAACTTCACGCCTCTTATCTCTGTCCTGCGCTAGATATTCTAGGTAATTAGGGGCGATACCAAAAGATTTTATGGAGACATTCAATTTGTCTTTAAATCGCTTTTTCTTCTATTTTGGAGATAGTTCACCGTGGAGCAGTTTCTTCTTAAAATCAACCCTAATATACTTCGGAAACTACTCCTAACATACACTACTGAAGTTTCATTTCATGACCATCTTGGTAATATTTACGTTCAAACAGATGGCGTATCTATGGGGTCTGTCCTGGTCTCGATTTTCAGCAATTTCCACATGTCCGACCTCGAAAATAGAATTTTTAATAGCATAAAAAAACCCTCCAATATACCTAAGGCATGTTGATGATATCCTTATTCTTGCTAATGAAATTAACGAAATAAACATACGACAAGACAGCTTCCAAAGAAATTCAGTTCTTAACTTTACTCATGAACTAAACAAAAACAATAAAATTTCCTTTTTATATGTTCTCATTGATACTAACAATAATAATAACTTCACTACCTCTACTTACAAAAAAAACTCTAATGATAACTCCTGTACCCTCAACTTTAAAAGTGAATGTCCCTTCAGATATTAAAAAGCAATTATTAATAACCTGATATCCTGTGCCAAACTGATCTCCTCCTCCAAAACAATATTTCATAAAGCGATAGAAAACATAAAATAGGTTCCTATCAATAATGGATGTCCTAACTATATTGTCAGTGAATAAATTAAACGTATGATTGAAAATGTTAACCAACAAAATAAACACTGTACAACTCCACCCAATCAACAAACATATATCAAACTTTTTTACCGTAACCAAATGCACTACAATTATAAATCAGATGAAAAAAATATCAAAAACACTGATACATAGAAACATACTCCCCACTGATCCTAATAAAAAAATAAAACTTATCATATATATATATATATATATATTTGCAGCATTTCTTCATTAATACTGTTATGTGGTATCCCACTGAGACGATAGAAATAACATTAATACTATTCCCCGTGTTTGAATTAACAGTAGCAAGCCGTCAAAGGATGACCGTTAAGAACAGATGTTTGTACTTGGTGACCTCACTCGGGTCGCCAGACACGGGAAGGAAGAAGAGAGAAGCCAAATGATTGGCTGGGACCCCAAAACGAAAGTGGGGACTCCTTCCCGTCAGCGGAAATAGAAAATAAGAAAGTTAGTTGTTGGACTGGGTTCGTGGCAGACGGAACCAAAGACAGTACTCCGAGTAGAAGAAGACAAAAAATATCTCGGACACGAAGGAGCCAAGTTCTTCAAGCCAGTATTAAAAATAGCATAAAGTCTATTAGCCCGTAAAAGAGGAAATATTCTCCACAGGAACTCCATCAAAGAAAAAAAGATAAGTAAACTTTGAGACCATTTCTCCTTATACCCAATTTTATATACCCTCTCTCTCTCTCTCTCTCTCTCAATTTGAAGAAAAACGAAAGACAAGAAAAGAAGAAAGACATTTATGTTCGTGGACTGTTCATTTATTATATATTTGACACGTTGAAGGTGTATATCTATGTGTAGTAAAAGATTGATATATTTTAATGTTCCCACGTGGTCGAAGTTGTTCTTTGCATTGTCTTCTACGAGTTTGTTATGTCATATTTCTTTTCCAGCTTCTATTCGCCTTATGTTATCTTGCTTAGAATTGTACTATTAATTCCTTCAAAATATCACACGGGAAACAGGAATTGCCGACTACTATAATTAATATTATTACGTCTAAACCTAGAGGTCCATATCTTCCATTGTTCTAGGGGAGGAAGTCTAGCGGCCTTGGTGGGTGTGTGTATAGTGTGAAATTTGGAACCCCTTGCCAGCGGCGGTCAGTCTGGCCATAAATTAATCCCCCACATAATATGCCAGTTCTTATATGCCTGAGAAAAAACTCTAAACGAGGACTTATTCTACAAGGGATCAAGTGCCAACCTACCCCGTCTTCACATGTGCGAAAATAAAGTCCCGTTTTGGGATTTTAAAGAATTTGCCGTCACAATACATATTTCGTTGAACATAATAGATATTTTTTGACTATATATTTTGTTGTTGATCATTTCATATTGCCGTATTGATTTTATAATACCCGGCGGTAATTTGTTGATGTATCTTCCATAGTTATCTATTTCCAAAGTACTTTGTGTCCGACTTTGGGCCATCATCAGGGGAGGAACTAATACAAAAGTGATGTAACTTTTGTATGTACATTACTACTTTGTAAGAAGAAGAGCGTCTGTGCCGTTGCAGTGTGTAGCGTTTTCTTTTAAATTTGTTTCTATAAATAGTCAGCAGCTAAAGACATTTATTACATTAGCACTGGTTTCAAAATTAATTCCGTTAAGTTTGGGTTGTATGTTCCGAATATTATAAAATCAATACGGCAATATGAAAGGATCAACAAAAATATGTAGACAAAATATGTCTATTATGTTCAACGAAATATGTATTAATATATATATATATATATATATATGTATGTATATTTTGGCAGCATTTCTTCGTTAATATAAATTTCATTGAACATAATAGACATTTTCTGTCTACATATTTTCTTCTGGATCCGTTTGTATGGGTGTATTGCTTTTATCGTATTCGGCGGGAATTGATTTATGTATTGTCGATATTACTTCTAGTAGTAATATGCAAAAATAAAACTTACATCACTTTTGTAATAGATCTTCCCCTGATGATGGCCCAAAGTCGGGCAGAAAGTACTAGGGATATATACAACTATGCAAAATACATAAATCAATTCCTGCGGAATACGATAATGAAGATTTGCCCTGACCGTATTGAGTGTTACAGGTCTCAGGGGAAAGACTCTGATCTGATGTGAGCTTTTTTCTACGCAGGAAAGCAATGTTTGATTGTCACACATACGTAGAAAAAGACTGACCTGTTATCTTTTAAGCCCAAGTACCTGTTTTGAAATAAAGGTTTGATAAGAACCAAAAAAAGAAGTGTTATAGTATTTCTTTAAATGTTCCTTTTTTTTCTGTAACGTTAAAAAAGAATTTAAATTCCAGTTCCTTTCGTGACCTCATTTTTGGCACCAGACGTGACTTCTCAACCGAAGACTGTGTAATATCTATGACAAATAACGTTTGACGCACCAGCAACAAAGGAAATGATAGGTCACGGCCTAAACTAGAAAAGAATTACCAATTTTATTAATTGTTTCAAAAGTTAAAGAAACTTGAAAAACGATGAGTCAAGGGGAATTGCATTTATTTCATTGATCTAAATTATTTTTATAGTTAGTCGGACCAAGAACTTTTCATCACCGTCATTTCTATTTGGCAGGTTGTTTAAGCAAAATATATTATTTTCATCTATATCTATTTGAGCATTCATGTTTTCTCTGATGTTTAGAACGTTGTTTGGGAAGATAGCCCGTTGTAGAAGGTGGTGATATCCGTTTCATCGCTGGCATTGGTAGGATTATCAGAGGATATGATAGTTACGCAGGATTTGCCAATAAATGTGACACACAACATTCTCGATGAGGTTTTCTCGGTGCTATTTAGTAATTTTATGGCACGAGGACTGAGAAGCATTCCTACAACTCCTCTATCGGTATATTTTTATAAAGATCATATTTACCCAACCCCACCGCTCGGGCAGGATATGACACAAGGTCAATTTTTAAGCGGAGTTTAACAGGTTTCAATTCAGAGTTTTCCTTCTCCTAGACTAGTTGCCTCACCAAGGCTGAAGAACCTAGTTTGCCCTACTATTTACCCATAGCTGGAGGGAGAATATTTTGGATTCATACCTTTCTCAATGGTATTAGTGCGCTGTGAAATGCAATCAGTCAGGTCCAGGATTTGAACTCGTGTCACCGTGTCCATATCCTGCGACGATAACCATTGCACCACGGGCACCTCCTATATTTCTATAAAGATGCCAAGATAAATGTCCATTCATTACAAGTATTTTAGGTCAAGTTCACTATGGTGATATCTGTTTTCTTATATGGATATGATAATTATATTGTGTTCGGCTGCTGATTCTGTAGGTACGGGTAGCTTATTTATAGTGTTTAAATTCCTAACGTTAAAATTCGCTATATTAACAATATTGTTACATTTAAGTAAATTGTGTTTGGGCTCTGTAGCCGATTTTTTTTTTTAACACTGGAGCCAGAGATCCAACAACAGTAAAACGCACCTCTTGTTTAGCGGTATGAAAGTCGATGCAATTTAGAGGTACGGTTTGGATTGAAACCAAGGTAATCTTTCGAAAAAAAAAATTTATTTTCTCATCAATCGACGCCACACTTAAAGATGAGCAGCAGTAGTTTCCAAATTGAACTATCTGATCCTGACCGTTTACCTCTGAGGTTCCCCGCCCGGCATCAAATGAAGCTGGCCGTTGACCAAAATTCCGTTTCATTCGTTTTGCTTCAAATCCCCCATGCTGCATCTCACGGTTTCCATTGTTATATGCTTATGTGGCTCGTAAAATACTCTCCTCCCTCAGAGATTGTTATCCTGTGACAAGTTGGGGCAGGATATCTAAGTGGTTAACGAGCTGGGAAAATAGTTTTCTCAATTTAGATAATAAGTGTGCTCATTAGCAGTGATAGAATATATATATATATATATATATATATATATATATAAAGCAGAAAAACAGAATAATCCAAACAGGTGAATTTATTGTGATGTAAAGTCAACGTTAAACGTTTCGGTTTCAATAACCATCATCAGGACTTTGATATCAGGAAAATTCTTCACTCAGCGATGGATACTTGTCGAAATAACAAGAGCAAATAAAATGTATACAACGAAAAGATACAAACGTGCACATAGCGTTCTAAATTTAAAAGTATGAAGTACATGTTTGGCACAAGGAAAGATATTTGAAAATGTTAGATTTTTTAAAGAGACGAGAAAAATCCTCCCGTCTTTTAAAGAAATACGCAAAGATAGGTAAGTTTTCGTATATACAGATCGTTTTGAAGTCATCCATGTTAGATGTCGTGTAAGAATGTATTTGGTATTTGTTTTTCCGAACGGATATTGTTTTTCTGCTTTCTTCATACAGTCGGATTTAGATCCATATTTACTTTCATACATATATATATATATATAATTTAGGTTCGCATAGACATAGAGTCAGCAGAGTCTGGTGACAGTTTCTTGTTGATGAGATCGTCGGATAAACTGTAAAAAATGTTTTTTTATACCGATTTGTTTATTTCACAAATTATATATATAAATATATATATATATGTGTGTGTGTGTGTGTGTGTGTGTGTGTGTGTGTGTGTGTGTGTGTGTGTGTGTGCATAAGTGTGTATGTGTATGTGTGCGTCAGTCTGTGAGAAAGAGAGAGAGAGAGAAAGAAAGAGAGAGAGTGTGTGGGAAAGAACTTTTTCGTTCTGATTTGTTTATTTCATAAATTATATATATATATGTGTGTGTGCGCGCGCGCTCATGAATGTATATGTGTGTGTGTGCGTCAGTCTGTGAGAGAGAGAGAGAGAGAGAGAAAGAGAGAGTGTGGGAAGGAACGAAAAAGAAAGAAAAAGATAACAAAAGAAAACTATACAAAAGATCTAACTTTACAGAAGGCTAACTTTTTCAGAATTAATTGTATTACGCTAAAACGAAATTTACTCGTGGTAAAATGGAGAAAAATGTGGAAAAACTACATCATCATCAGTTCGCACGGCTTGTACAGATTTCCCTGACTCTCTCTTTCTCTCTATCAATCCCTGTCATCCATCGCTTTCGGAAGGTCTTCCAAACGACATCCTGTGTCCACACAGAATTCTTGTAGGTAACTTTTTGTCGATTAACACAGGTACGTCCATGTGTAGGGATCCATAGAAACACGTCACTTATGAGTTCGTCCTTGTTTCTCCGGCAGTATCCCCCCATGTCTTTACTTGATTGATTTTAGAGATGGGATGTAAGTGACGGTACAACTGTTTTATATACTATGAAGCATTTTCCAATAATACCAGTCTAAATTATGATACATCTTTCCCCTTGTAATGCACCTCGAGTGTAATAGTTATCAAGTTAGGTTAGCAAACCTTTACGAGTGAGTTCAAGTCCCATTGGGTAACCTATTCATTCGTCCTGGTGCCACATCTAAGCAAAAAGCTTAGTAAATTGCTACGTCTTTCGGACTCTCAAGGATTGAAGACAATTTCGTCTGTTTGCGACGCATCCTTTGCTTTAACTGTCAAGACCATCAATGATAGCATGAGATAATAAATCCTTCGAGAAGTCGACTTTCATGTTATCTTCTGACCATTTAAGACGCTTTTTTACGTGTACATATTGTTATCAATGGAGGCGTTGTCACAGGTCTCTCTGATGTGATGTTCCGACCTTTTTCAGATGACGACATCGAGTAGTTCTGGACACAGTTGTTTGTCCAATGTGTCTAAAAAGCTTTCGCTGTCAAGCCTGGTTTATTCACTGCTTCGCGTTTGCAACAGGTAACGTTTTGAAACTACTCTCTTACGTATCTCACGTAGTTGTTACAAATTCTTCCTAGTTTGGTAATATTTTCCAATTATTTTTGTTATTTCTACTGTTGATTTATCTTTTGCAAGTTCCAATGTAATATCAGATTTATCCGAAGTGGTCAAGTCACATTTGTGATCTCTAATTACATAATGATGAAGTCACTCGTTAATGAGTGGAAGACTGAAATATCGTGTTACTCATGCAAATATGTGTGCCTTAAATCCTGATAACTTACAAAGCGATCTGTTCTCATAAACCATTTGTGGCTATTGAGGATTTGAGGAATCAAGATCAATTTTTATTGTGGATGTCTTGAAGTCCACTCCTTTTTCACTATTTTTCTGTTTATATTTGTATATATCTCTCTCACTACACACACACACAAGTATATATATATATGTATATATACATATATATATATATATATATATATATATGTTGTATACTACAGCTGTGTCTTGATGAACAACGAGGAACACGTACATATAAAAATATAAGATTATATTTTTATTCTTGACGATGATACTTGTGTGGAGCAGAAGAGCAATCGCTGATAGTTCATACGCGGGAAGGGGTCGTCGGGAGTCGGAAGAGCCAGTGAACAACTGACTTCGGCCAAAATTCGGGAACTTATATAGTCTACAACACCCAAGCGACCTGCAGCAATTATTCTTTTTCATTGGTTATGGTTACGCCCACGTCTCACTTCTTTGTTTTCTATTGGTTACAGTTCACGTCCATGTATTGCTTGTTCCCCATTGGCTACTTGCCCAAGCCCACTTACTGTGTTTTTCCCGGTAGCCACTTCTATTGGCTGATGTATCTGCCACCATTCGCCGAGGTCAACCACGTCTATAGGTCAAGGTGATAATCCGACAATCACTTTGTTGATATTATCTTCGGCCGGTTGAAGTTGTCCACAACATACGCTGATACAACAACACCTGCAGTACATGGTGACATTCAGGTAATCACCCCGATCTTATCAATGTATCTGTCAACAACCTCCAGTGTTCAATACCTGCGGGTCCCGTAAATATATTACACACACACACGCGCACGCGCGCACACACACACACACATACATACATACATACATACATATATATATCGGATAAATGTGTGAATGATTAAATGACATATCGATCTACAAATGAATATTTTTTCGTTCTTTAAATTAAAGGAAAATTTTGCTGTAAACAAAAGTTACAAAAGGTTGTAGGTATTTTTAAATAGTGATAGTTAAGATTTTGTGAATAAAGCATAGCTATAATTGTTAGCTTAAACTAAAGAGACATATCTTGTGTATGTAATAATTTTTTATATATGCAGCTATGTGAGACGGAAAATATATGTGGTTCCTGCTGATAAGCGCTTGCTGCTGAAATTTTATTAGCAGGGGGCTGATGAATATTTTAACGCAATAAAGATGTAAACAAATATTCGTTCAATTTAAGAAAAATTAAACAAAATTGAATTTAAATGTATTCTTGATCGAAAAGGTTGTTGATCTTCACTCAAAATAAATAAACAGAAAAGTATTGGAGCAAGTCAGAATTTATTCATTACCTACTGAAGAAATATTTACTTCTTCGCAAATTTATATTATTTGATATGGTTCGAAATTAGATTTTTAAAAATATTAATGATTTATCTGTGGATCCCATTGGCTATAAAATGTATTTTTAGTATTCTTGTAAGGAAGAGATTTCTAAAATTATTTTTGGTTTTGTTCCTTCTAATTTTTCGCAGCAAGTTAGGTATTGTCGTCTGCTGTGTTTATAAGGTATCGGTCTCTACTCCTCTGCTGAGCCGAGTGAAAGGGCTTCTGTGCACAGGAAGTTTCTTTATTAAATATAAGTAATAATGAAATACGTCATTATACTTTGAAGAGGAACTTTTAAATATAACGTATTTTATCCTGTGGTAATAAACTTGATTCCAAAAGGCCGGCAGAATTAAACTCTTTCGATAAATAGTCCGTGTGTAAGTAAGAAAAATTCTCTAGTGACGTATGCACGACGTTTTGATGTCTAACGTCATGGGTGACTCGGCGTTTTCTCAAAACTGGGGATTTTAGGTTGAGTAGCCGGAACGACTACGATATATATATATATATATATATATATATATACATATATATATATATATATTATTAGTAACGATAATAACTTAGAGAGTCAGGAACTAAACTACAATAGTTTCGCCTACGCGGCTCATCAGGGTACCTAATACCGACTCGGAAAAAGGTAATTATCGTTACTATTTTGCTCTACTTAGTATTGAGCACTTTTTGCATTGTAGCTTAGCAGCCCTAACGGTAGTTTTTTCTTTTGACCAACCAATTGCGTGTCTTTTGATTTTTTTCAATTGATATGACAAGTTTGGCCTTTTCTTTTTTTTTTCCAATATATATTTTTTTCCATGTATACATATATTTCCCTTTGACAGTGATTTGTTGTATATTTTCATATTCAAATCACTTGCCGAGTTTTTTTTTCTTACCATAAGGGCTATTATTTAATAGATAGATAGATAGATAGATAAGGTTTAACTGAAAAGTTTATCTGCTGAAAAGTTTAGAGTTTGAAAAGTTTATATGATGAAGTTGACGTATTTGGCAAATTGTATCCAAGCACTGCAACACCGATGGAAGAAGTGTCTGAACAGCGAGAGGGAATATGTTTTATTTGAGATGATAAAATCCTGGTATCTTTTATTAAGAATAAAACTGACATTACAATTTTTTTAATTTTATAGATTTAAAAATTCTACAGGTTGATGGGTGATACTTTCTGTTCAGTCTGTAACTTAGGCTCTCGATCATATGGAAATGAGACCTGACCCATAAAATGAAACGCAGTTTCTTCCAGGCAGCGGTCGTATCGATACTGCTATATGGATGCACTACATGGACGCTAATAAAACGGCTGAAGAAGAAACTAGACGACAATTACACAAGAATGTTGAGAGCAATATTGAACAAATCCTGGCGACAACACCCCACAAGACACCAACTATACGGCCACTTGCTACCCATCACGAAAACTATACAAGTTAGACGAACCAGACACGCAGGACACTGCTGGAGAAGCAGGGACGAACTCATCAGTGATGTACTCCTGTGGACCCCCGCATATGGCCAAGCAAAAGCAGGACGACCAGCTCGAACATACATACAGCAGCTATGTGAGGATACGGGATGTAACCCTGAAGACCTGCCGGAGGCAATGAATGATAGGGAGACGTGGAGAGAGAGGGTCAGGGATATCCGTGCTGGCGGCACGACATGATGATGATGATATGGTCATCTCTATTTCTCCGTTTACGTATCTTCAAGATTGCTTCCTTAAACAATATGTATTCACCCGACTTCTGCTGGAGTAAGATGGAACATGATGTCGATTTTTAAGCGAGGTCCAGCTGGCTTTCCTTCTTTTATTGTGGTTGCCTTATAAAGAACCCAATCTGAGCAATAAAGCTTAACTTTCATTGTGGATGATTTAATTCTACTTGCTCCAAATTATTTCCCAGTCTGCCCCACTATTTACTCATAATTGAGGGAAGAAATAATGAATCCATGTATTTTCTTAGGGCATTGCCACAAAGTGAAAGACAATCAGCTGTGACCAGGATTTGAACTCTGGTTGCTGATACCATTTCCCACAAGGATAATTGTTATTGTAAGTTATCTATCTATGCATCTATCTATCTATGTTAATCACCTGCCTATCTATCTATCTATCTATGTTAACCCCCACTATCTATCTATCTATCTATCTATCTTTTTTCGTTCATATCTATCTATCGACCTATCTATCTCATTTTATTCGTATTTATCTATTTATCTATCTATCTATCGATCTTATTTCATTTAACCTATCAATCAATCTATCCATTAATCAATCTTTCTTATTCTGTTCATATCTATCTATCTGTCTATCTATCAATCTAACTCCAAAGTTGGGTCATTCTTATTAATAGTTTCTTTATATAAAATGCATCTGTGTACTGGTTATTATCTATGATTAATTTTCATTTCTGTTTAAAATAATAAATGAGTTATCCTGAAAATTAATATATATTGAATGAAATAAATTATTCTTTCTCATTAGGCTCAGTTTCATGAGATCCTACTTTTCGGATGTGGAGGGAATGAACCATCGTATCTATCTATCTATCTGTTCCATAATCAGATACGCATAGAACATATAAAGAACATAGGAATCTCGAAATACGAAAACACGTAACGACTTCTTGTTCAGGTACGAAACCTTTTTATTAACATTGAGTTAAAGGTTTCGACATAAGGAGAAGAGACACAATCTTCTATGCTGTCTTATTCATTTGGCCCACATCTCGAAAGGCCCCTATAGGGCGCAAGTTCGCCTCGCGTCTGCGAGCTCCAAAAGTCGTCCTCCATTTGGCGTCTAGTATTCAACTCACTAGCTTTCTTTCAATTCTCCACAAACCTCTGCGCGCTTCCGGTGCGTGACGTCACTCACACTCCGTCACCCGTTTCGTCTCGGACTATTGTGACATCTGAGCCACACCTTCGTCCGCCCGCGTTAACACCTGCATCAATGTTTGCACCTAACTAACCCATGTGCTAAGCCGAAAGGTTCTCAGCCTAACTAAACTCAAAGGCATGAACCGAAATCCCTCGGCCATTACGTTACATATCTATCTATCTATCTATCTATCTATCTATCAGTCTTTGTATGTTTTTATCTTGCCCAGTCAGCTAGGGCTGTAGAATACACTGACTGCACCTCTGCAGAGGGGTAAAAAAAAAACTAACGAGTGTCCTGGATATGATACTAAACAATCTGATGGTGAGGTTCCAGCAGTGCTGGAGCTTTGGGGAATGCAGAGTACCCCTTCATTGCCATCGCTCCCAGGTCCACTCTGGCCCGGTGTGGTAGCACCTGATAGGGCCCTATCTATGGGTTAAATAGAACTAACAGCATACTTATGCTAAAATGAATTGAGTAAACTGAATAGCTTGAAATAGAAACGTTTTTGACAATTAAACCGTACTTACACTTAAACTGCGTGCTTATGCTTAACTGAATTATTTCAAATAGAACTGTTTTTCGACATTAAAACTGTATTTGCACTAAACTGAATTGTTATATATAACTGCTTAAATAGTTTGAAATGGAAATGTTTTTGACAATTAAACTGTACTTATGCTAAACTGAACTGTTTTCAATAGAACAGATTATTTACATAAAAATGGATTTGGCGTTAAATAACCTACAAAGGTTGATATGCCATAAAACCAAACAAACCAAACCAAACCAAACTTATGTTTTTATCTCATTTTAGCAGACTGTTTATTATTATCTCTTCATGTATATTTATTTTGTTTGTCTTTCTTCGTGTGCCAATCCAAATTCCCAAACTTAATTTCTTTTCCTTGCCGTCTCTGCTCCCCTTCTAGAGCGCCATTACTTTTTATCCTATACTTGTATGGACCTCTTTTTTCTCCTTTTTGTCAATAATGTTTCCTTTCATCTTTATTTAGGAACTAAGTCCGTACCTTAGTCTGAACTTAGCTGAACTTTATAATATATTATATCGAGTAATATTCCTCGCAGACAAACAAATTTAGCCCAAAACCAGTAGATTAGTACATTATCTATCTCATAATTACCTATTATTTCTAGTGACCAATCGTATTGCATAGAAGGTGAATCAAAGGTACAACACAGCTGTTTTAGATATAGAAGACAAATGGGGTTGGAACGTAAAGAATCAACCAATCAGAATAGAGATTACTTATTAAGCTTCCCAGAACAATAAAACACGTTCAATGATTTCTGATTGTTCAGTTTCGTGTAATGAGATCCTACTTTTTTTTTTGGGGGGGGGAATAGGAAAACTTGGAAAGAACGTCCATGAGAATAAATTTCATTATTTCCTTCTGTCTCTGTCAGTCTGTCTGCCTGTCTCTCATTTCTCTACTTCCCTCTTTATCTATCTATCAATCAAACTTTCCTTTTCTTTCTTTTTCTTTCGTTCTTTTTTCTCTCTCTCACATTCTTTCTTTCGCTCTCTCTCTCTCTCTCTCTCTCTCTCTCTCTCTCTCTCTCTCTCTCAGGGTAAAATCTTGAAAAGGCAGTTAAAGATAGCATTACGAGAATGACGAGGATGGAATATAGTCTAAGATGATGTTAGATTATTTGGTGCAAGCCATAAACAGCGTCCTATCGGAAATAAATAGCCATCAACATTGCATTCTAAGAAAATGAATCTTCTTATTACTGTTAAAAATCCTAACCAATGTAAGTCATTTAATGCGATGTCTTCCCCAAGGAAAAGGATATCTTGCCGACGTTGGATTTACCTATTTGGAAATATACAATTTCTGGATTTAATACAAACTGAATTTTATTATCTTTATTGCCTCGGGACTTGATGGCAATCATTTGTAAATTAACTGGAAGTAAAACCCTTTAAATAAATTTATTCTCATGATTACCGTTTGATATACCACATATCCAACAAACATCTGATTCTAAGTGTCTTATCTTTATTCAAATAATTTGTGAGACGTGAACTTGGCAACAGAAATTTCCGCAACTTTTGAACTCATATACTCATCCGAATATTACCGGCCTTCCAGTAAGCAATGAAATATGCCGTCGCTCACAGCTCGAATACTTTTTAATACTGATCACGGGAATCTGTGTTTTGGCTTGGCCAAGGCTTACTGAAATAGGTCCTCTCATTGTACGGACCATGTGTCGTATACTCTGCGACCAAGGGAATCTATTTAAATACTTGATGTTTGATGTAAATTATAGGAACTTTGGCGTGAAGCAAATTTGATTCTTTGGTTAATCACCTCAGAAACTGAACCCAGATTATCGAAGCAATGAGCCAAAACGGTGAAACTGTAATGAATTGGCTGTCCCCTACCCAGGGGCGGAGATGGGACTAGTGCTACTCGTGCCCGGCACGACTAATAACTCGGTCAATGTTATTCAAAATGGATTAAAAATCATCCATTAATTTCAAGCAAACATACTTAGTTTGATCTCAATTAAATTACGTATCTATTCAAGTTTCGATAACTAAGAAACCAAAAGTTCATAAATATATCTGGGAATAATACAACGATGCTATTTTGAACGGATGGTCTTTGTCCGGCCACCGTCAGATCCATTGAACATCCCATAAAATCGGCTATAATATTGAACACGCGTAATCCGTGCCCAGCACAAGACCCTTATAATAACAGTAATGTTAGAGAAATCCGCTTTTGGCTGTAGCCAATAGCAAGAGCAACTCAAAATACCGTGCTCAAAAAAATTAGCACAATGTGACTGCTGACAGCTGTCTTGGGAAGAGGGAGGGGGACCGAGAGAGAGAAAGAGATAAAGAGAGAGGGGGGATAGCAGATTATAACCGTCGCCAACGTCATCATCATCGCTATGGTAAATGTTGGTTAAACGGCGTGTTTTAATTCGTTTTTCACTAATAGATCTCTATTTCTTTAATGAATGTTGCATATATTACATTCTGTAACAAAAATTTGTTTATTTGAATACATTTCCAACAAATAATCTTTGTCGTCAATTTCTTTATTCTAATAAACATATTTTTCTCGTCATAGTAATGAACATCTTCTCTTTTCTTGTATACTTGTATAATCATCTTATCTACTGTATTAACAAGACTGCAAATTATATAGTATCTTGATAGTTTACAAAAAAAAACACCATGCAAGGTACTTTAGTCAATCTGTGGTATACAATGGAGAATCACGCAATAGCAACTATGATGACTTACTTTGGGTCCAAGGACCACGGGTTGGGAACTGAAGTTGACAGAGGGGGGCACGAGTAGCAAAAATAGGCTAGAGTTGCCACTGCCCCTACCGCTAGTGAACTTAGTGTTTGGCAGTATGACCGACAGTAAAGGGTCAATTACCGGAACTCTCGCGGTGGGTGCATGAAACGATCACACCATGAGAGTTAGGGATTTTAGAAATCAGTTTAGTAGTTACTGGCCGAGTGACAAGTAACGACCGAAATATTTAGGCTAGCGAAATTGATCCCCAACTACTATTGAAGGCTGGGATTCGATAAGTCAAAGAATAGATTTTATCTTTATCAACTTCAAGTCTTCCTGCTTTTCGAAGCCAGTCGAGCGAAAAGTTGCTATATCGATATTTATGTGAATGGTAATTTTCTGGGATCATATGTCTGACTTTTTCATTTTCCTTCTGTGAACTCAACGTCCACGTATCTTGTCTTTGTCTCCGCCAAATTTCAAAAGAGACAGACACGCTGTCACAGAAAAATACCACTCATTTTTTTTTTTATCGATATGGATGCAAGACGAAGACTTTGTCAGTTTTTCATCTCATTCTGTCTAACGGGCAGCACGTAACTCTGGGGTCGATCGAATTCTCCCTTTTTCTGTAATATAACAGACGGGCACTGTCGTTGAGAACGCGCGCGTGCATCGGCTGTCGTCAGTCAATGAAAATATCACGAACCTAGCGGGTGCGGGCAGATGACCTACAGGGTTCAGACGTGATGTTAATATAATCACACATGAATTATCACGTGTTTTAGATGGAGGTGCCCGTGGTGTAGTCGTTATCGCCGTAGGAAATGAACACGGCGATACGAGTTCAAATCCTGGACGATACTGATTGCATTTCACATAGCACTAATACCCTTGGGAAAGGTATGAATCCAATTATTCTCCCTCCAGCTATGGGTAAATAGTAGGACAGACTAGGTTCTTCAGCCTTGGTTAGGCAACTAGTCTAGGAGAAGGAAAACTCTGAATTCAAACCTGTTTAACTCTGCTTAAAAATTGACCTTGTGTCATATCCCGCCCGAGCGGACGGGTTGGTAAATAGTATCACGTGTTTTACGACAGTTTCACTGGTGACATCGAACATTCTGGGATCTTCGATTTGTTCTTCAAAATCTCTATATAAGAAAACAAGTCAGGAGATTTTGGCAGAGTTGAAGGCAGGTTTCAAAACAGGTGCGTCTAAGGTTCAGGAGATCCAAACCCGTCCTACCCAGCCAGTTACGACCCACCAAGAAGAAGGGAAAGGAAGAACATAACGAAACGAACTTTTCGAGCTGCAATTATTGTAGTGCAAGTAAATAAAAAAAATTCGAGTTTGAGTATGTCTTTTTCTGCGGACTCCTTTCTTTAAAACACAACACGTTGGTCCTATGGTACATTTCTGGCAACCTACTGCTGTTTACTGCTCACTTCTTACTCGTGTATCTCCCACAGTGCAGTTTGCTACCAACGGATTTATGGGAATGATAAGGGCCCGAGTTCAAATCCTCCACGAGGCTATTTGCCTTTCACATTGGCTTTTATGTCCTTGGGAAAAACATCCATCTACTCCGCTAAATAAATAATTAATAAACTAGACTGCGCATTTTAGTGCTGATTAGGTAACTAGTATAGTAAAAAGAAAATACTGAATTCAAGTAAGCATTACCTCCTTGACCTTCTGTCACATCCTGTTCGAGTCGGGCGGGGGGTAAATACATACAATGATATTGAAAATAAGGAAGCACATTTAGAATATTTCTATTGATTTCTGAAGATATTGGGTTGAATATATAAAGAATTTCAAGGACGTCAACTGTGGTGACGAGAAGAATTAAGATCGAATCACGTTGAAAACACATGTTCCCGTCATATCACTGAAATAGAACTTAGATCGGTGGCTATTTCCAAACAACAAGTATTATAAGTTACCGAAGGATTATTTCGTAAATGACAATGGTGACAGAAAATGGACGATTGTCTGTCAGTGAAAGTTTAGAATACAATGTATTATAAGCCTCATCGACATTAAATTCAGAGTAATGGTGGAACTCAAATTCTGAGGGTCTGAAATACGCCTCTCAGGTCCGCTCTGACCCAAAGTGGAAGTTCCTGTTAGGGACCCTTTTATGGATCAAATAGGTTTGTTAAAAATTATTTGTATTGGATAGGAATACTTGATACTCATCATCTCATCGTGTCATCAGCACGGATATCCCAGACCCTCTCTCGCCACCCCTCTCTATCGTTCATCGCTTCCTGCAGGTCTTCAGGGCTACACCTCGTATCTAGACAGAGCTGCTGTATGTAGGTTCGAGCTAGTCGCCCTGCTTTTGCTCGTCTATGTGAAGGGGTCCACAAGAGTACATCACTTATGAGCCCGTCTCTAATTCTCCTGCAGTGTCCCGCATTTCTGCTTCGTGTAATTTTGATAGTTTTCGTGATGGGTGGTCGGTGGCTGTATAGCTACTGCTTTGTGGGTCGTTGCCTCCAGGACTTGTTTAATATTGCTCGCAGTATTCTTGTGTAGTTGCCGTCAAGCTTTTTCTCCATCCATTTAGTTAGCGTCCATGTAGTGCATCCATATAGCAGTATCGACACGATCCCTGCTTGGAAGAAACTGCGTTTCATTTTATAGGTCACGTTCGACTTCCATATGGCCGATAGGCTATTGATAGCTGTCCATACCTTTGCTAGTCACGTGTCGATGTCTGTCTCGGTTGATGAGACACTGCCTCCTTGGTAGGTGAACTTGTGATACCATATAACCATAAATTATAAGTATTAAAATAGTTACATGATGTTATATTTTTTACTAAGTTTACTAAGTAACTAATGATTCTAAAATATAAAATATAGTAAACAAATTATTAACTAAAAATATTTGGAATTAAATAATTATTAACTTTCTTTTTTTACGCACAAAGAAATATGTAACCAAAATTAAAAAGAGACGGACCCCTGGATATAAAAAAGTAAAGTTAGCGACCATAGTCGAGGGTGACCCGAAGGCTCCCTTTTCGATAGCTACTACACCAAGGTGTAGGGGAGGGCGCTACTCCATTCCCTGGATTGCTCCACTTTACCCTTGAACCGTACCTTATAATGCTGAGTGTTAAGCAAGGTGGTATCAAGTTCCATTTTTAAAGTCTTTGGTATGACTCGACCTGGGATTGAACCCAGGTCTCCCGTAAGTTTATTTACCACAGACAGAGACATGCGTCTATTTCTTGGATAGCCACATAATACAAATGCATGCAGAAAACATAACGACGCAATGAAGAACGAGCGAAGACACTTCTTTAGAAAAATATACCTCTCACTTTATTTGAAAGGGTTCGAAAGAGTTACTAAAGGTTTTACTGTGTGAGAGGGAATTGGAGACCAAACAAAACTGCAACATATTGACCCCCACTCTTATCGTTTCTTTCCCGTTCTCCAGAGCTGCTCAACCGGGGGCCTGGGGGCCCAGCCTCTCTGGGACATAGTCCTCATTCCAGCATTTTCTCTCCAACTGATCTGAACACCAACTGCTCACTCGGGAGTCCTGAGCGCCCCCTCTGCTGGGTGCTGGTTCTCTCTACAGCATCTTTTCTCCAACTGGTTTGAACTTCCTGTTGCCGGGGTTATATAATAATTTGGCGTCCATTCTTCTTCCTGCGAGCGTCACAATTTTGCACTCAATTCAACCCCTCGACAGGCAAGGTTATATCCTGATATTCCTCGACCGGATGCGCCTGTTATTTACACAGGTGCATTTCCTATTTTGACAGTTTGGCAAGGGTCGGAGGTCAATATGCAACATATTGACCAGGAAAAGAACTGTTTTATCTTTGTGTGCACCAGTCAACTGCTCAGTTCCCATGTTTAACAATGGATTCCAAGTCTGTCTTTTCTGTCTCACGTGTCTGTGTTCTTCCGGTGCCTACAATCCGACAATGCACTGTGTTATATAGTCATATGCAGATTCATGAATATACATGCAGAATAATTCACAAAGACACAATGATAAAGGACGAGCGAAGACTTCTTTAAAAATATGTACCTCTCACTTTATTGTAAGGGTTCGAAAAGGGTAACTCAGGGTTTAACTGTGAGAGGGAGTTGGAGACCGAACAGAAACTGCAATATTTTGACCCCCACTCTTATGGCCGTCAGCGTTGTGTCTTTCTCGTTCTCCAGGGCTGCTCAACCGGCGGCCCAGAGGACAATCTGCTGGGTGATGGCTTTCTTTACTGCATCTTATCACCAACTTCTCTGGACCCCAACTCAATCAGGGGCTCCAAGGGCCCCTCGGCCGGGCTTCTCTACCACATTTTGTCTTCTAACTCATCTAATCTCCAACTGTCTCCAACTGCAACTGTCTGACTTTTTGTCTTGATCGAGTTATATAATAGTTCAACGCCCACTCAATCCCCTACTCGATCTTTGGAATGGCATGTTTGATCGTCATTAAGCGGAAATAACTGTCATGCAGTTCTCAGGTCACTCTCTTCCGGTGCATCACTCTGAAGTGGGACCTTCACCTTGTCCCATATTATCAACCGAGCTCACCTGCACGATTTCCGCTCATAACTGCCATTGGAATGTGTTACTTCCTTCCGGTACATCACTTTAAATGGCATTTTTGGCCGGGTCGAAGGTCAAAATACAACAACTGTCCATGGAATACAAATCCCTTTTTATCGTTCAGGGGGAATAACTTCATTTAGGTATGATCTCTTACCATTAGTGTTAGAGAAAAATACTTGAAGAAACGTGCGTAAATAATGTCTAAAGATAAGAGCACTTGATACGGGTAGATAAACTCTTAACCAACTTCACAAAAATGTTAATAAAAATGTACAATTCGTGCAATTCTATAAAGTTTGGGCATTTAATTTAATCCTGTTTGATTCAATCTCTCGAAAGTGTTTACAAGCTTTGATTTAAGTGCGGTGACAAATTATAATCATTCAGTGAGAAATCTTTCAAATGATAAAATTGTCGCCCTAGAAAAGACGACATGATTCCATTTCCGTTTTATGAAAACTGGTTTTCTTTTTTTATTGCAGACCATCTACTAGTTGGGCAATTATGTACAAATCACAAGAGCGATAGGAGCCTTCTATCATGTCTGAAAGTGACACAATGTTCAACGAGCGAGATCGGAGATGCGCCGCTGTACAACTCATACACTCTACCGATCCAAGTTATGACAACAGGACCATTGCCAGCACCCTCAAAATGCAAATCTGGATTGCCACGAATAACAGGGACGTGCCTAGGGTGATGAAAACAAAGTTTCCGTCTACGGTTATAGTCTTTGGTGTGGTTTCAAGTGGGGGCCTCATTGAAAGTCAACACCAAAGTGTACCTGGATGTGCTAAAGAGTGTGGTGATCCCCTGGTGCAATCAGGTGGCCGGTGGCAGACCCTGGGTGTGGCAGCAGGACTCGGCGTCGGCCCACAAGTCCAAAGAGACCCAGGCTTGGCTTCAGAAGGAGTGCTACGCTTCTTTCACTGGCCCCCTCCAGCCCGACCTGAACCCGCTAGACTACTTCGTTTAGTCATACGTCGATAACATCTCCAACATGACCTCCCACAACACCAAAGCCAGCCTGATCACCGTCATCCACCGAGTATTCGCCGAGCTCCCACCGGTGCTTGTGGAAAAGGCATGCTCCTAGTTCCGGATCCGTATCGATGCGTTGACTGAGGCTGAAGGCAGCTACATTGAATAGATGTCAGGTCTACGACATAAGCAAGTTAGCTGAGTTGATTTTTTCAATAAAAGTTTTAAAATAAAGCTGTAGTGTTGTTTTCTTTAGGACGACAATTTTATCGTTTCACCCTGTAGATATAAGCTCATTGACCATCACATCCTTACGAGGTACCCCAAATAACATTTTCTTTGTTTAGTTGGGGAACCTGTAAATACCTATAGGCATTTCATTTTAGTCACAAACATTCTTCGATCCCGTCCAGAATCAGCAGGATTAAGCGATAATCTTCTATGGTGAACTAATCAATAATTCGAGTTTTAGCGAAAGATACAAACCTACCTGACAAGAGACCTGAGTATTGCCTGGGGCATTTAGGGTAGGGTGGTAGTCGAAGGAAGAAAGGAGGTTCATATATCTACCTTCTGTAAACGTATATGACATTCTCTCCTGAGAACTACGGCACCACCTCAACCCAAGCGGTCTGATAGCATCATCTGTGGCAAATGGAACGGGCAATCACTGCAAGATATGATCCCCGGATGGTTGCATTGATACAATTTATGCTGCATTTGAAGATAAGTGCCGCGGACGTCATTTCGCCCGCTGAAGCCAATATGAATGGGTGGGAAAAATGAGTTAGATCACGTTACGCCACTGGTTGGCCAAAGCATCGAGCATGCGTAACACGAGACGAAGAGAAATGTTAAATAATGGCAGAAATGAAATACACTGAAGAGACGCGAAGGAGTTTCGTAATGGTTATCGGTATGACTAGTTGAACTGATGAACCGGGTTCAAACCTCGATGAGTTCTATTTACTTTGCACAAATAACCGATTTGGAAAATTCGCCCCCACCTATTTCCTACATCCATTGTTGATGCTCCAGGTCTAGGATGTGTGGAGTCACTCCTTTTTTTTACCCTAAGTTATTGCACCTGTTAACGGGGCCTTAACAGATGCATTAATTCAAAACAGTTCTATTTTAAACAATTCAGTTTAGCACAAATACACAGTTTAAATACGAAAAAAAAAAAACTGTAGGTCTAGAAACCACCAGAGATAGGACCCTATCAGGTGTTACCACTCCGGGCCAAAGTGGACCTGAGAGCGATAGCAATAAAGGGGTGCCCTGCATTCCCTAACGTTCCAGGATTCTCCAATCAGAGAATAAGCGAATGAAGCAAATTAGCACTGAAAGAATATAAGAATACACACGACTGGCTGGGTAAGGTGATTCACTAGGAATTCTGCAAATGGTACATGCACAACCCAAAATCTGAACTGGAGAACGAGTTACACAAACTCCTCTGGGATTTTGAGATACAAACAAACGGATTATCTATTTAGATGTTGGAAAATTATTAATATTAGATCGGAATACTTGATACCATATAACTGAGTGCAAAGAAGTTATTATTATTTTTGAAGATGAGGAGGTGCCCGTGGTGTAATGGTTATCGTTGTAGGAAATGGACACGGCGACTCGAGTTCAAACCTGGACGAGACTGATTGCATTTCACATAGCACTAATACCCTTGGGAAAGGTATGAATCCAATTATTCTTACTCCAGCTACGGGTAAATAGTAGGACAGACTGGATTCTTCAGGTGTGGTGAGGCAACTAGTCTAGGAGAAGGAAAACTCTGAATTCAAACCTGTTAAACTCCGCTTAAAAAATTGACCTTGTGTCATTTCCTGCCCGAGCGGAGGGGTTGGTAAATAGGATTATTATTGAAGATGAAACAATGTAATTGTTTATGTAATATTTGTATTAGATAAACATACTAGAAATTATACAACTGTGCAAAAATCTAAGAATCAACATGAACCTAATTCCCTTGCTTCTCGAGATAAAATAACCTTAGATGTGTTGACATGCCGTTGTAATTAATCACTCAAACAATTGCGGTCAAATATTGATGACAAGGTAGACAAGGGATGTCCTATCAATGACACTAAAGGTCATCTGGTGGTCAGGCTCCAGTTCTGCAGCTCGAGGGTGTATAAAGTGTCCTTTCAATGCTATTACTCCCAGGTCCACTCTAACTCAGAGGAACAGAAACTGTCAGGGTTCCATCTATGGGTTAAATAGAACTGTTTGAAATATTGGAATTAGATTGCGAAACTTGATACCATAAAACTGACTACAAACATATTGTTATTATTATTGTTATTTTTTAAGAATAGGAATAGTTAGCACACTGTATAGCTGAAATGCACACACATATATTCGCGTGCACACAAGGACAGATAGATAGATCGATAGATAGATAGATATGAACAGACTGAGATAGATAGATAGATAGATAGATAGATAGATAGATATGAACAGACTGAGATAGATAGATAGATAGATAGATATGAACAAACTGAGATAGATAGATAGATAGATAGATAGATAGATATGAACAGACTGAGATAGATAGATAGATAGATAGATAGATAGATAGATAGATAGATATGAACAGACTGAGATAGATAGATAGATATATAGATAGATAGGAACAGACTGAGATAGATAGATAGATATGAACAGACTGAGATAGATAGATAGATAGATAGATAGATATGAACAGACTGAGATGGATAGATAGATAGATATTCGAGGGTCATTCAATAAATTAAGTAAAGGAAATCAACATTGATAAGTCCTTTCATATCATAGAACACTGTCAGCATGACCTTCTTTACTGACTCCTCTATTTTATATTTCAGGAGTTTGGTTCTATTGTATCTGACTAAAAAAATATCTTGGCTATTCTTAACAATGTATACGATGGTAAGTTAGGGTATCACAAGCATTGCAGCAGAATAGAATTAACTTCGGGATTATCTCAACGTTTGTGACGCTCCTGGTTCGTAGGTTTGATCGAGATATTTCAATAATTTTGTATTTTAGACATTTGTTTGTGAAGCTAAGAACGGTAAGGTAAAGAAAGAAAGAAAATAAAAAAGGAACAAAGAAGAAGGCAGAGAATAAAGCTGAGGAACGAGAAAATTAGGACGAAAGGTGATAAGTTAAAATTAGATAGAGTTAAGAAATGCTAAAAAAGAAATTAAAAAAGAAAATGAATGGAAAAGATTAATAATAATAATAATAATAATAATAATAATAAGAAGAAGAAGAAGAAGAAGAAGAAGAAGAAGAAGAAGAAGAAGAAGAAGAAGAAGAAAATACTATTACTACTCTTTCTTGAAATTGTACCTGGTCACATCTTCGACAGGAGCAGAGATAATAATCGATCCCTATGTCTGGGAAAGCCACAATATAGTAAAAGTAAAGTTAGCGACCATAGTCGAGGGTGACCCGAAGGCTCCCTTTTCGATAGCTACTACACCAAGGTGTAGGGGAGGGCGCTACTCCATTCCCTGGGTTGCTCCACTTTACCCTTGAACCGTACCTTATAATGCTGAGTGTTAAGCAAGGTGGTATCAAGTTCCATTTTTAAAGTCTTTGGTATGACTCGACCTGGGATTGAACCCAGGTCTCCCGGGCCATTGGCGAAACCATGAAAAATGGCGAATCCAAAGGTAAATCAACATGGAAACCAAAAAAAGAGTTCTTCGTGTCAGGATCGGCTTGTTCTTCCCAGATACCCAAAGTGGGGGACCTGGGGGCATCCTCTTGATATCAGCAAGGGAACTTGTAAGTGATCTAAAAAAAACTGTGGAACATGCAGATAGTGGTGATACCAATGCTTGGAACGGTCACCAAATTGAACCAAATTGAAACCGGAGGAAGAATCCAGACCATGCAGATAACAGCATTACTGAGATCGGCTAAAATGCAGAGAAGAATCCTGGAGACCTAAGGAAACTATCAGTTACCCAGACCCCAGTAAAAACTCACGAGCTAACGCTAGTGTAAGAAAAAGACTTGCCTGGATTAAATTAATAATAAGAAGGAAACATTACAATACTCGGAGAAGAGAAAACGTACAAATTCTTGGGAATATTAGAAGCTGACATCATCAAACAAGTGGATATGAAAGAAATTTTTTTAAGTATCTCAGGAAAACGAGAAAGCTTAGTGAAACCAAGCTGAATTGTAGGAACCTTATAAAAGGTATAAATACTTGGGTTGTCCCCCTCGTATAATACTCAGGAACATTCCTGAAGAGGATCAGACAAGAATTTTAACAAATGGACTAGAGAATAAGACATCTTATGACCATGCGTAAGGACTTACATCCCTGAGATGACGTTGATTATATGTGTCAAGAAAAGAAAGAGAAAGAGGACATGCCAACATTGAAGAGTACGTTGATCCATCGATACAACGACTCGAAGAAAAGCGCAGAGGAAGACCAGAAACTATACTGACAACACGAGGGATAACAGAACAGAAATAACCAGAAAACAAAATTGGGAAGAAAACAATTCTATGGATGTTTTAAGCGACTAACAAGCGACATCTCACACGAGAAAACGTGGACGTGGCTAAAAAAGGGAAACCTAAAGAGGGAAATTGAATCCCTTTTAATAGCAACACAAAACAACGCCATAAAGACCAAATTTATCAAATTGATAATAGATAAGACACAACAAAATAGCAGGTGTAGGTTATGCAGTGATTGGTTGATTGGATTTTATGGCACATCAACCTTTGTAGGTTATTTAACGTCCAATCCAGTTTTATTTCAAACAATTCCGTTTAGCATGAGTACGCTGTTTAATTGTCAAAAACATTTCTATTTCAAGCTATTCAGTTTATTCAAACAGTTCTAATTCAGCTAATTCAATTTAGTAAAAGAAAAGATTTTGTTTACTGTGACGGTTACTGTATTTTTGTTCCGAGGTTATATTATCCTCGAAAGACGGGGAGAATCTCCGTCGACAGTAACCGTACTACCCAAGCTCTAAATTCTCCGTAACTAGTTATATTTTATTGATAGCTTTGAAAGCCCATATAACTAGTTAAGTATAAAGCTTGCGTATAGGTTTAATTTTTTTTTTTTAATCCAAAAATTTCCCGGACGAAGTCCCATGTGACTGACGCGCTGCCTACTGCGCTACCGGGACCACGGACGAATGAGGATGTGTCACGGGTAAAGAGTGCGATGTGATATAAATGACCACGTGGGGAATTCCGAACCGGACAGACAATATGACGTGTAGTTGTTTTTCTTCTTTTCTTTATATATGTATCTTTCTTACATATTTTATTTTACAGAAAGCACAGTTGTGCAACAGAAAAACAAAAAGCAAAACAAATACAAAAAAAAAAAAAATATACAGAAATGTGGAGGGCAAACCGCTTCCAATAGTATTTCACTATGTCCTTCCAATAAGACAAAGTTTTACTTTTTCTTTTTTTCTTTTTCTTTTTTTTTCTCAACTTGTGTTAAAATTATATCCGTATCTTGTTACTCCCTTGACAATTAAAGGGAGGGAACTTACTCGTTCTTTCTCCTTGCTTTTATTTTTTTCTTCTTCTTCTTTTAACGAAGAACAAAAGTCTCCCCTCTTCGTCTTTAAAGTGGGTATACAATTTTAAACAAATATGTTTTCCGCCGAAACTAGCAGCTAATGAACAACCTCAAGAATGTTTCTTTGGATAGTCTTGATACGGACCTTTATTTAGGTTATGTATATTATTTGTAATAAAATTTTTGACTAACCTTTTTTTCTTTCCTTTCTTTTGTTAATTTTTTTTCTTATATTCGTTAATCTCTTATTAACGAGTCGCAAGGCACCAGTTTTTGTTTTTCTTTTCTTTTACGTTGAGCCTCAGTTTCTTACCCAACGGAGTCGACGGCTGTATTAGGCCATTCTGTGACTAGAATTTCACCTTCCACCGGACCACATGAAAAGGCGACCTTTCTCTTCCTTGGCGAAGCTTGGAACTGACTTTTTGGGTTTCGTTCTTTTTGGCGGTAAAACGCCCTCCCTGCCTCGACCAATGGCATGTCTTTTCCTTATCTGGGTCAAGACCTTTGCCCCTTCTCGGCTAGTCCTTCACTGTTGCTAGGGCTCGAAGACCCGCCAATCGCCTGCCCCACTTCCGGTCCTCATAGTAGTCCTTGCTTTCCGATGGCCGTAACATTACACATAGTTAAATGCCAAAACCGTTCTATATAAAACAATTCAGTTTAGTGTAAGTACAGTTTCAAAGTCAAAAAAGTTCCATTTCTAACAATTCAGATTAGCATAAGCACGCTGTTTAAATGTAAGTACATTTTAATTGTCAAAAACATTTCTATTTCAAGCTATTCGATTTAGTCAGATAGTTCTAATTCAAACAATTCAGTTTAGCATAAGTATGCAGTTAGTTCAATTTAACCTATACATAGGACCCTATCGGGTGCAACCATTCTGGGCCACAGTGGACCAGGGAACAATGGCAATGAAGGGGTGCCCTGCATTCCCCAAATCTCCAGCATCACTGGAACCTCACCATCAGATTGTTTAGTGTCATATCCAGGACACTCATTGGGTGGAGGGTCTTACCCCTCTGAAGAGGTGAAGTCGACGTATTCTACAGCCCCAGCCGACTGGGAAATACACAGAGTTAGTGTCAACAAAATAGTTTTATTTCGGATAATTCATTTTAGCATATGTACACAGTTTAGAGGTCAAAACAGTTCTATTTTAAACAATTCAGTTTAGCACAAATATGCAATTTAAATGCAAAAAAAAAACAACCAGTAAGTCAAGAAACCACCATAGATATGACCCTATTAGGTGCTACCACTCCGACCCAGAGTGGACCTGAGAGTGATTGCAATAAAGGGGTAATCTGCATTCCCCAACGTTCCAGGGTTACTGGAACCTCACGATCAGATTGTTTAGTGTCATATCTAGGACACTCGTTGGGGCAGGGTCTTACCCCTCTGCAGAGAATCACCTGGTGTATTCTAGAGCCCCAACCGACAGGGCAAAACTTATGCAGTGATTGAAACGAAACGATCAATCAGAGAATAAGCGAATGCAGCAAATTAGCACAGAAAGAATAAAAGACTTGACACGACTGGCTGGGTAAGGTGATCCACTGGGAATTCTGCAAATGGTATATGCACAACCCAAAACCTGAACTGGAGAATGAGTTGCACAAACTCCTCAGGGATTTTGAGATACAAACAAACGGATCCCCAAATCTCGGCCAGATGACCAAACCTAGTAATAATCAGGAACATAGAAAAACAGAACTTCCCGAATTATAGAATTTGCTGTCCACAGAATAAATAAATAAAAAGAAAACAAAGATCAGAACCTCGATCTACCCAGGGAACTGAAAAACAGGAAAGCGACAGAGATACCAATTGTAATTGGCGCTTTTAGTGTTATATAATGACTGTTAACATCGATTTTGGGTTCGTTCCTGATGACCCCGTGTGCTCTGACAAGCTGTCACGTTGTGATTTGTAAACAGGGGGATGGCAGTGCGTCGGGGTAAGCCGGTCAAGCAGGTGTGTAACCGAAAGGAGACCACGTGATATGAGCACCACGCGGTCAGATTTAGACAGAGTCCAGTCAGAATCGAGAGTCGAGCGAAGGATACGCAACCAACCAGAGGTCATCACTGACGATACGGCTTGCAGGCAGGTGCAAGCGTTGGCACCCACCTGGCTCAAGGAAGAAGATATGGGGCAAGAAGAAGTCCCCTCTCTGATTATATGTCTCTTCATCTCTCTCTCTCTCTCAAACTTACAACAAACCGTGTGCCCCTTTCGGGGATAAATTGAGAGGGAGAAATTTTTATAAAGAAGTGTGTTTCGTTCGTTCATCGAAGTTCGTTCGTTCATTGAAGTTCGTTCGTTAACTTTGATTATGTTCTTGCTGGGGTGTATGAAAAGTATACAACATTAGTACCGTCACCAAATGATTGATACAGGAACTGGAGGACTTGGAAATACGAGGATCATTTAATAAGTTTCCAGACTTTTTTCGTATGGGCACTTTTTTTTATAGTACACATTGAAACTCTAGTCCCTTTCGAAGTAATCTGCTCCGGCTGCAATGCACTTGTTGTACGGTTCAAACATCTTCTTCAAGGCCCCATGGAAGTCCTCTTGTGTGAGCGTGTCAATGACCTTCGTCACAGCTTCTTTCATCTCCTCAATTGCCTCATAACGACGACAGACTCTGAGCTTAGGGAATAACCAAAAGTCACATCGAGCATTGTCTGGACTATAGGGAGGCTGAGGAACTGTCTTGATGCACATCTTGGTCAAATAGTCTGTGACAAGGATGGAGTTGTGGACTGGTGCATTGTCCTGGTGGAAATGCCACTGATCCGATTTGAAGAATGCTGGCCTCTTCCCTAGGAATCTCTTCCTGAACTCCCTTAAAACCTCAACATAGTAACCCTAACCCTAACCCTTTGGCCAATCAACTCTGGTGTATTGACTTCCTCACTCCTCCCACACCTCTCATCATCCCTCACAGCCTCCCTGCCTTCCTTGAATCTCTTATGCCACTCAAAAACTCATAATCGATTCATGCAAGATAGTCCAAAAGCAGTCTGAAGCATTCCATATGTTTCTGGGGCATTTTTTCCAAGTTTAAAACAGAATTTTATTGCATATCGTTCTTCTAAAGTGTCGTCACGTCTAGATTGCATATTTGAAATTCACCAGCTTTGACAATCAGGCTTTAGTAGAGTGTATTATAATTGCTGCTGTAGCTGTTCATTTGAACCTGAAATCATAAAAATTGGTCAGTCATCTCATAAGATGTATAGCAATAACATACTGAATTTTTAAGAGTCTACGACAATATTAAATGCCTGTACAAAAAAAGTCTGATAACTTATTGAAGGCACTACATAAGAGGATGAGTGGAGACCATCCAGACTACAGCATTATTAAGATCGGCTAGAATCCTGAGGAGAGTCCTGGAAACTCAAGGATACTTGCTGTCACTTAAACTCCAGTTAGAAACTATCGACTAATTCTGGTGTAAAAAACTCGAAAATAAAATAAAATAGAATAACAATAATAATGATAATAATAATAACTTTCAAGGACTAATAAATAAAAGTAGAAAATTATAATGCACTGCATATAAAAGATGATGATGATTATGATGATGATAACGATGACGATGATGATGATGACGATGATGATTGAAATAAAAGAAAAGTGAATAAATAACAAGAAAAATAAAATATAAGAAGTAAAAAAAAGGAAATGTAATGTGATGAGAGTTTAAAGAAAGAAAGACAAGAACAAGAACAAGAACAAGAAAAAAGCTTGAAAAAAATAAATGTTGGTTTCTTTATTTCTAATGGCATATAAGCCTTCGGGGGTCATGTAATACCAAATCTATCCTTGTAGAACAGTAAGTAAGTAAAGTTGGCGACCATAGCCGAGGACAACCAGAAGGCTCCCCTTTCAATAGGTACTACACCGAAGTCTAGGGGAGGGCACTACTCCTTTCTCTAGATTGCTCCATTTTACACTTGATACGTACCTTATATTGCTGAGTGTTAAGCAATGAGGTATCGAGTACTATTTTTAAAGACTTTGGTATGACGCGACGTGAGATTGAACCCAGGTCTCCCGGACCATTGGCGAACACTCTACCCACTAGTGTAGAACAGTAATGGTTCTATTTAATCCATAGAAGCGTGGGGGATAAGAGGGTTCACACCTTTTCCAATGGTATTGCTCTGAAAGTGAACATAATAGCGTAACTGGAATTTGAACTCATTCACTATGATGTCACAGTCCAGCACGTTAGCCACGACACAAAGGGGATTCTCGTCCAAGAAGAAGAAGCGCAGAAGAAAAAATAGGACTTAATTTTACAGTTGCTGCAGCGGGAAAAAAAGGAAAATAGAAATCTTTTGACCCCTGGAGTAACAATTCGTGATAGAGGTGGAGAACACAATAAACAATGTAGAGAGGGAGGCGGAGGCGGAGCTGCATTTTCCATATAAAGGCAACAGAGATAAGCAATAATCTTTCCATGCTTTATGACATGAGATATGTTTGTTCTTCCGGAAACGGTTCAGAATAAATGCTCTATTCATATTAATATAATATTCCAACAATCTTTGTATAGCTATCATCTTCAGTATTTCTATACTAAATAGGAAGCCTATACAAACACATTCACACAGACACTATATAAATATTGAGAGAAACCAATGTTTGTATGTTCCTCTGTCTCTCTCTCTCTCTCTTGCACTGTCTCTGTCTCTGTCTCCTCCTCTCTCATCCACATTTCGCTTTGTGTCGTAATAAAGTTAGTAAAGATTATATACTATAAACATGCTAAGATAGGAAGAACACAATTTATTGCTGCAATGCCCGCATGCACACACATACACACTCACGCTTATATATATATATATATATATATATATATATATATATATATATATATATATATTTCACCATCTTAAAGTCCTGACGAAGGTTTATTAAAACGTTCTAACGTTGACTTTCATAATAAACTAATCCCTTTTTGATTACTTTGTTTTTCTGTTTTATATATATATATATATGTATATTTTTTCCAAGCTGTGGTCCTATCAGTACTACTGTATGGGGGCACCCCTTGGACTCTATCAAATAGGAGAAACAGCTACAAGGGAACAACAAAGAAAGCTGCGTGCAGTTTGAATAAATCTTGAAAGCAAAACCCCCCAAAAAACTCCCAATTTATAAACTTTGCAAAAAAAAAAAAAAAAAAAAAAAAAAAAAAAAAAGCCCGCTGAGCATTTCTAGAGAAGTAAAAACAAACTCATAAGTGACGTTCTCCCATAGACTCCGACATATGGACACATCAATGTTGGTTGACCAGCAGAGACCCTTATACATCAATTTTGTGTGGATACTATGTACAGTCTAGAAGACCTGCCTGGTGTGATAGACAATGAGGACGAATAGAAGTTTACAATACAATGACTGATAACACTGCTGAGGGAAAAGATCTTCACCAATAATGGGGTGTCTTGGAGGTGACTTTAAACTACATTATCTACGTGAAGCATTCAATAAGTTTCCAAACTTTTTTTGTACAGGCATATAATATTGTCGTAGACTCTTGAAAGTTCACTATGTTATTGCTATACATCTTATGAGATGACAGATCAATTTTTATGATTCAAGCTTCAAATGAACAGCTACAGCAGCAATTGGAATACATCCTACTAAAGCCTAATTGTCACAGCTGGTGAATTTCAAAAATGCAATCTTGACGCGAAGACACTTTAGAAGAACGATGTGCAATAAAATTCTGTTTTAAACGTGGAAAAAATGCCACAGAAACGTATGGAATGCTTCAGACTGCTTTTGGAACATCTTGCATGAATTGAGCATGTTTTTGAGTGGCATAAGAGATTCAAGGAAGGCAAGGAGCCTGTGAGGGATGATGAGAGGTGTGGGAGGAGTAAGGAAGTCAATACACCAGTGTTGATTGGCCAAAGGGTTAGGGTTAGTATGTTGAGGTTTTAAGGAAGTTCAGGAAGAGATTGCGTCGGAAGGGGCCAGCACTCTTCAAATTGGCTCAGTGGCATTTGCACCAGGATAATGCACCAGTCCACAACTCAATCCTTGTCATAGACTATTTGACCAAGATGGGCATCAAGACAGTTCCTCACCCTCCCTATAGTCCAGACGTTGCTCGATGTGACTTTTGGTTATTCCCTAAGCTCAGAGGGTGTTGTTATGAGAGAATTGAGGAGATGAAAGAGGCTATGACGAAGGTCATTGACACGCTCACACAAGAGGACATCCATGGGGCCTTGAAGAAGTTGTTGAACCGAACAAGTGCATTGCAGCCGGAGGAGATTACTTCGGAGATTACTTTCATGTGTTTAATATCAATAAAAGTGCCCATACGAAAAAAATCTGGAACCTTATTTAATGATCCTCGTATTAGGGCTCTACTGCATGATATCTGAAGAACATGGAATATTTCTTCATTGGCATTACTCTCAGGTCAACTATGACCCAGAGTAATAGTACCCATATTTACCATATTTACGCTCGGGCAGGATATGACACAAGGTCAATTTTAAGAGGAGTTTTAACAGGTTTGAATTCAGAGTTTTCCTTCTCCTAGGCTAGTTGCCTCACCAAGGCTGGAGAACTCAGTCTGCCCGACTACTGCACCCATAGCTGGAGGGAGAGTAATTGGATTCATACCTTTCCCAAGGGTATTAGTGCTATGTGAAATGCAATCAGCCTCGTTCAGGATTTGAACTCGTGTTTCCGTGTCCATTTCCTACGACGATAACCATTACACCATGGATATCCCTGTTTATCAAGGATTATTATTATCAGTTACTTGAAACAATATGACTGCTTGCAAATTATTGATGGTTGATTGGAATGCTTTAAACGACATAATTGTGACAAATAAATATTGTTAAATAGAAATAGATTCCTTAAATCTTATAATTGGGATGTAAATTATAAGCAGAAACAGAAACATTTGATGTTATGTAATTGTTTGCACATTATTTGTATTTGATAAGAAAATTTAAAACCATAAAACTGTGTAAAAATCGCCCTTGAAAAGTAATTGCAATAGAACATTAAAGATATAAAGTTATGATTGTAAACATTTTCAAATGAATTATATTTTGGCATTAAATAACCCATAAGGAGAAGGTATGCCATTAAATAAAATGAACACAGCGGTGTGTACTGAGTACTACTTTTTACCGTTAAGGTAGTCATAACAACCTCTTTTAAGACTATATATATATATATATATATGTGTGTGTGTGTGTGTGTGTGTACTTAGGCAGTAGTCGTTCATTTAAGCATGTTTCATCAAATAATAAAGACAAATTTTGGCTGTATAAGTGCTCGGGACAATTTTGGGAAACTAAGACATCAGGAAACATGAAAAGATCTTAAATAAGTTATACAAAATTTGTCTTTATTATTTAATGAAACACATACACACACACACACACACACACATATATATATATATATATATATAATTCCTACATGGCCAAGAGCGAGTCTACCTAGGTTTTACCAAACGGCTCTTCAGGATCGATCCTGAAAAGAGCCGTTTGGTGAAACCTCGGTAGACTTGGTCTTGACCACATAGGAATTATTTTCATAATATTGGCTCTATCTCATGTACTGTATACTTTATTACGTTTTAACTTGGGTAATTCTGTCGCTTTTTTTTTTTACTAGACATACGTTTGATTACTTTCAAGTAGTGTGTGTGTTTTTCGTTTTTTCTTTTTTCTTTTTTTTTGTTGGTTTTTTTCCCAGATATCACTTGGTAGAATTTGCAAATTGTAAAATCTGGATTTTTTCACACCAACAGAATCATAGATTAGATATAAAAATTATATATATATATATAGATATATACATCGTAAATTTCGGTGTATAAGACGAACTTTTAACAAAAAAATCGTAAGTTGAAAGACCATCTTATGTGCAATTCGTACCAAACCTATAAATAAAGTATTCACTTTAGAGTGGGTAATCTTATACGGTGAGTACAACCCAACACCTTTTTTTTAACTCGTAATTTTCGGAGTCATCTTTTACTCCCATTCTTTTTATACACCGAAAAATTCGATATATGTTTGACGTTGACTTTGTGTGTGTGTGTGTGTGTGTGTGTGTGTGTGTGTGTGTGTGTGTGTGTGTTGGCGTTGGAGTGGTTTTGGGATTCACTAAGAGTCTTTTTTTGTTTTGTTTGTATGTGTGTATGTGTATATTACTGACACACATTTGATATTGAGTTTGTTTTGGATTTTTTCGTGTGTTTTTCATCTTTTTCACCTTTTCATTCCTGGCGAGTGAGATGTCGCAACTGTAGATGAAGGCTGTTTAGAAATTGTCCGAAATCTCTTTTATAACTCAAGTATATCTACTTTCGAGCAACGTTGATCATTATCGAGTATGTTGGTACGTCTACACCATCAGTGATCAATGAATTTTTTTGTCGCATACAGTTGACGTCATGTTTGAGTGCGTAGTCTTTTAGTGTTGGTTTTGAAAACTCGACACAAATCCGTTATTTTCAGTAAAATATACCTTCAAGAAGATCTAAATACACAGTATATATATATCATCATCATCATATCGTGCTGGCAGCACGGATATCCCTGACCCTCTCTCGCCACTCCTCCCTATCGTTCATCGCCCTAGGTAGGTCTTCAGGACAGCAACCTGTATCCTCACATAGCTGCTGAATGTACGTTCGTGCTGGTCGTCCTGCTTTTGCGCGGCCATGTGTGGGGATCCATAAGAGTACATCTCTTATGAGTTCATCTCTGCTTCTCCAGCAATGTCCTGCATGTCTGGTTCGCCTAACTTGAATAGTTTTCGTGATAGGGGGCAGGGGGCCGTACAGTTGGTGTCTTGTGGGGTGTTGCTGCCAGGACTTGTTCAGGATTGCACGCAGCATTCTTGTGTAATTGCCATCCAGTTTCTTCTCCAGCCGTTTTGTTAGCGTCCATGTAGTGCATCCATATAGCAGTATCGATGTGACCGCTGCCTGGAAGAAACTGCGTTTCATTTTATCGGTTAGGTCTGATTTCCATATAGTCGATAGTCTATTGATAGCTGTCCATGCTTTCGTTAACCTCGTTTCGATGTCCTTTTCGGTTGATTCGACGCTGCTTCCTAAGTACGTGAATTTGTCTACTAGTTCAAGAGGGGTTCCTTTTAGAGTGGAGATGTCCCCCGTTTGGTTATAGCACATATATTCCGTTTTGTGTGCATTAACATGGAGGCCTATGCTTGCTGCTGCTCGTTCCAAACTATGCAGAAGTGTTTCGGCTTGGTCAGGTGTATTTGCCAGTATCGCTATGTCATCGGCGTAGTCGGCGTCGGTAATTGTTGTTGCGGGGTATCTTCTGCTTCTTTTCTTCGTCAGTTCGAAGCCATTCTCTTTTTATATATATATATATATTATATATATATATATATATAATATATATATATATATCAATCGAGATTATGTATCTATCTCGTCAAAGGTACGTCACCAACGGCGTTACAATTCCCTTTGATATTTAAGTCCCATATTCCAAATTGTCTAAATTTTAGTTTAAAAAAAAAGGTTTTACATAAATAATTTTAGCGCTTTAATCTACATACAATCAAGAAATAATTGTATTTATAGATACAACTAAATAGAGGTTTTCCGAGTGAACTGGAAGTCTAATTTGCATAATGATCTTAGAATATTGATTTTCGTTGCTATTTGTTTTGTATTATTCATTTTTATTACTTGCTTTTATTTTAATAAATATGAGCAAAAATTCAGTTAATAAATCGTAAAAGAAAACCATCAGTAAAAAGAAACAACTTTAATTTGATTCTTTACTAAATTAGTTAAATAGATAAATTTGGAAACTTTAGAAAGAAAAACCGAGAGTAATGGAAAGAGCTAGCGTTCAAACTGTTCTATTCTTCGACTATACGCCCCCACTGTTTCAAATAAGTTTAGTGTAATAATTCAATTTTAAATAATATCAAATGCTATTTAATTTAGTTTACCGGACATTGGCATAATGGTTAGAGTGTTTGCCAATGGCCCAGGAGACCTGAGTTCAGTCCCGCGTCGAGTCATGCCAACGACTCAAAAAATGGTACTTGTTGCCTCCTTGCTTAACACTCAGCATTATAAGGTACGGATTAAGGGTAAAGTGGAGCAATCCAACGAAAGGAGTAATGTCCTACCCAACACTTTGGTGTAGTAGCTATCGAAAAGAGAGCCTTCGGGTCACCCTCGACTAAAGGGAGACAACTTTACTTAATTCGATTTTATATCTTTCAGTATTATACCCGCATAAATCAATCCTATGTTTAATTTTATATAGAAATCTGTTAAAATAGAATTAAAATAATTGTAATATTTTAAGTGTTCTTATTTCGTTTTGGCAACCTTTCTAATTTTATATAATATTCATTAGATTAAAAATTAAATAATTGTTCCATCCGAGGGTTTATTTTTGTTAGTATATATAATTCAATCATTTAATATTAACCGATTTCTCTAAACTAGAATAATTCTTCTGAGGGCAGTTTGAAGTTCTTCAGTTTGGTTTCACTACGTTCATTACACAGGAGTAATATAATTGCAGAGGGATTTCGTTTCGTATATCTTGCCTTTCGGTTTAGTTAGGATGAGAACATTTTGGCTCAGTGCATTGGTTAGTTAGGTGCAAACATGAGCACAGGTGTTCACGCGCGTGCGGGGAGGATGCGTCATTCACAGATGTCAAAATAAAACCCCAGATAGGAAATGGGACCAGGCGGTGTGAATGACATCATGCACCGGAAGCGTGGGCTGAGGATTTTTGGAATTTGAGAAAAAGCAGTGAGTTGAGTTCCTGCCTCCGAACGAGAGAGTCGAGATTCAGAGCTGGGCGAGGCCAGACGAATTTGTGCGCTACGGGCGCCGCGCGTTAGTTGGGTTGAGAGCTGATGATGTAAAAGCAGTCAGCATAGAAAGATTGTATCTCTCGCTCCTCATGTCAAAAAACCTTTAACTCAAAGGTAATAAAGTTGCGTACCTGAACCAATTTCGTGAATGTCGTGTATTTCGGATTCCCTATGTCTATTTCACACATCCGTATATCTGGGTATGTAACACAAGCAGGCTGTAAAGGGATCTTCATCAGCTGAAATCACTTCTCTTTCAACTGATATTTTAATTTCAGAAAAAAATCAGAAGTCATGAAAAACCATACGTGGACGAGGTATTCAAAATGGATGAATATTTTCACCATATTAAACGTATGTTGATTGAAATAAACAAATATCAATGATTAATATTACTTTGGAAAAAATTCAAAAGCTTCAGAGAATTATAACTTTACTGTGACGTTGGTCATACTATATTTTTGAATTGTATTTAAAATGGGTTGATCATATTTATCAACCCTCCGCTCGGGTAGGATATGACACAAGGTCAATTTTTAAGCGGAGTTTAACAGGTTGGAATTCAGAGGTTTCCTTCTCCTAGTCTAGTTGCCTTACCAAGGCTAAAGAACCCAGTTTGGCCTGCTATTTACCCATAGCTGGAGGGAGACTAATTGGATTCATACTTTTCCTAAGGGTTTTAGTGCTATGTGAAATGCAATCAGTCTCGTCCAGGATTTGAACTCGTATCGCCGTGTCCATTTCCTACAACGATAGCCATTACACCACGTGCACCTCCAAAATTTAAAATGGGTTGATAGTTTACGGATTGTTAGTATGTTTCCCAGATCTTATTTTCGTATCATCAATATCTCTTCATTACAGTCCACACACGTTCAATATTTGCAGATGTTCTGTCTGATAGCCTTTCAGAACGTGGATTGCTTTCGAGGAATTCCAGGACAACTTTATCAGAATTTCCGTTATTGAATCAGCACCGAAAACCTGCTTTATCATTTGAAAATTTCCACGAACGAATGTCTAAGTTTGTAAATGTAATGCTCACGAAATATTCATTGCAAGGGAAATGTATTTAGGTATATGTAGTTATATTCCATCTGAGTGTGATCAATATATATATATATGTGTTTGTGTGTGTGTGTGTGTGTGTGTGTGTGTGTGTGTGTGTGTGTGTGTGCGAGTATATATATATATGTGTGTGTGTGTATGTGTGCGAGTATATATATATATGTGTGTGTGTGTGTGTATGTGTGCGTGTATATGTATATATGTGTGTGTGTGTGTGTGTGTGTGTGTGTGTATGTGTGCGTGTATATATATATATATATATAAGCTACACTAGAAGAGAGCTAAAATTAATTTTTTACAGTATATACATATTTGCTTTCTTCAAAAACATTGGCCTTATTAAATGACTGACCCTCGAAGTATATATTAGTTTTTATATGTGCTTAATAGCCTTGATGCTTTTCAGCGACCACTGGTTTCATGCCGTTTTCTTGCGACAATCAGCGGACAGAAAAAGAAAGATTTTGGTGAAATTGAAAAATACAGTCAAAATAATGTTCATGTTAGAATAACTCTTTTGTGTGTGTGTTTGTTTGTGTGTGTTTGTGTGTGTGTGTGTGTGTTTGCAGATTATATTTGTGTATTGTTGTGTGTGGTCGTATATCTGATTGTTAGTGTGCATTTGTGTATGATGATAAATGCGCCGTGTGACAGATTTGAGGTTGTCTCATGAATATATGTGTAGTGATGTGCAACGGGAGATAGCGGTAGTCGAGAAACAGTTTGGGATTTGGCCGAATAAATTTTCTTTATTGTGTGTAGTGATGATTTTAAATAAGGGACAAATTTACCATCATCATTGCAGTATGAAGAAAACGAATTTTTTGATTTGACATGTACGTATAAGAGACGAAAGTGGATGATGGATTTTAAACGTAAGAATAATAGGTGAAGTGGGAATATCATAGTATTAAGAGACATGGTATATTGTTATATCATCATCATCATCATCATCATGTCGTGCCGCCAGCACGGATATCCCTGACCCTCTCTCACCACTTCTCCCTATCGTTCATCGCTTTTGGCAGGTCTTCAAGGTTACATCCCGTATCATCACATAGCTGCTGTATGTATGTTCGAGCTGGTCGTCCTGCTTTTACTTGGCCATATGCGGGGGTCCATAGGAGTACATCACTGATGAGTTTGTCCTTGCTTCTCCAGCAGTGTCCTGCGTGTCTGGTTCGTCTAGCTTGGATAGTTTTCGTGATGAGAGGCAGGTGGCCGTATAGTTGGTGTCTTGTGGGGTGTTGCCGCCAGGACTTGTTCAATATTGCTCTGAACATTCTTGTGTAATTGCCGTCTAGTTTCTTCTTCAGCCGTTTAGTTAGCGTCCAAGTAGTGCATCCATATAGCAGTATCGATACGACCGCTGCCTGGAAGAAACTGCGTTTCATTTTATCGGTCAGGTCTGATTTCCATATGATCGAGAGCTTATCGATAGCTGTCCATACTTTCGTTAGTCGTGTGTCGATG
Source organism: Sepioteuthis lessoniana (assembly GCA_963585895.1). NCBI lineage: Eukaryota > Metazoa > Mollusca > Cephalopoda > Myopsida > Loliginidae > Sepioteuthis > Sepioteuthis lessoniana. The sequence continues at coordinate 7,781,551 of OY757939.1, forward strand.
TCTTTTTCGGTTGATGAGACACTGCTTCCTAGGTAGGTGAATTTGTCTTCTAGTTTCAGAGAGGTTCCGTCTTGTGTAGAAATGTCGCCTGTTTGGTTGTAACACATATATATTCAGTTTTGTGTGCATTGACATGGAGGCCATTATCCAATACTTGTATTTGTATATTGGAATTTGTTCTGAGTAAAACTGCAATATGTACGTTATAATAATTCGTATGAGTTACCTATGACGCGTTAATATTATATTACGTATAGGTTATAATAATCTATGATGGTATATTCGTAAGGAATGTGGTAAATTTACTGTACTGTATAACTCATTCACAGATATCTAGCATTCTCCAAATTATACCACATTCGGTCGGCCACAAACCCACCAAGTCAGATAGCGACAGCCATACACTGTTGTAATATATATATATATATATATATATATGTGTGGGGGGGGGCAGCAGTCTTTTATTTAAACATATTTGAGTAAATAATGAAAACACATTTTGTCTATATAATTTTATTAAGATCCTTTTATGGAGGTGCCCGTGGTGTAGTAGTTATCGTCGTAGGAAATGGACACAGCGACTCGAGTTTAAATCCTGGACGAGACTGATTACATTTCACATAGCCCTAATATCCTTGGGAAAAGTATGAATCCAATTATTCTCCCTCCAGCTATGGGTAAATAGTTGGGTAGACTGGTTCTTCAGCCTTGGTGAGGCAACTAGTTTAGGAGAAGGAAAACTCTGTATTCAAACCTGTAAACTCCGCTTAAAAATTGACTTTGTGTCATATTCTGCCCGAGCGGTGGGGTTGGTAAATATGATTAAGATCCTTTCAAATTTCCTGATAAGTGTCTTGGTTTTACGTGGAAATTGGTAGATAAATTTGCCAAAATTGTCCTGGATGCTTTCGTATCTTTTATAGACCATTATCAGGGCCTGCTTGTATGTATAAAGAGTTTTTTTTTTTGTTCTTTTTATAACATTACTAAATTACGTAAAGGCCAAAAGTCAGATAAAACTGTGATGCTGTCAGTCCAGGTAGCTGGAAAGGATTTAGAAAGAAAATATATTAAGTGAAATTTCATGAACGATATTTTTAAGTAAAATATGTCATTATCATCATCATCATCATCATCATCATCATCAGGTCGTGCCGCCAGCACGGATCTCCCAGACCCTCTCCTGCCACCCTTCTCTATTGTCCATCGCTCCCGGTAGGTACAGAGCTGTTATATATAGGTTATAGCTGGTCGTCCTTCCTTTTCCCGTCCATGCGAAGGGCTCCACAGGAGTTCGTCTAGCATGTCTGGTTCATCTAACTTTGACAGTTTTCGTGATGAGTGGTAAGTGGCCGTACAGCTGCTGCTTTGTAGGGTGCTGCCTCCAGAACTTGTTAAATATTGCTCGCAGCCTTCTCGTGTAATTGCCGTCAAGATTTTTAGTTACATATGTAATATACGGAAATTATATGTTTTGTCGAATCATATGTTTTTTAATAATCTGAATTTACTTATATTTTATGGTCATTGAGTATTTGTTTTTTGTTTTTAAAACTACTTATGTTTTCTTTTCAAACATATATATATATATATATATATATATATATATATATATATATAATTAGACTATTTTATATATCATAAACAAACAATAATCATATTTATTGATATCAAGAAACAATTCGTTGGAAACGCAATTATTTTAATTTCAAATAAACTAATTATGTAAAACGGTAAGCGCAAACAATAAGAATACAATGCCGAGAGAATTTCTAAGAGAGAGAAATTAAAAGATGTTATTGCTCTCAAATTTTAAAACTATAAAAACTATTTGATAATTAAAAATTATTTGATAATTTAAAATTATTTGATAATTAACTTTCAGAATAATAATCAACAAACCTATCTGTTAAACTTATTCATAAGAAAACTTCCTCAGTCGACCTTAGCCGAGTGTGACTCGAAGTCTCCCTTTTCAATAGCTACTACCCTAAGGTTTAGAGGAAGGCGCTACTCCATTCCCTGGATTGCTCCATTTTACCCTATAATGCTGAGTGTTAAGCTAGGTGGCATCAAGTAACGTTTTTTGAGTTTTTGGTATGACTTGAGCAGGGATTGAACCCCGGTCTCGCGGATCATTAGCAAACCCTCTACACATTAAGCCAATGACCCCAAAAAATATTAATAAAATTTGGAAAGGCATTTTTAAGGAGAAAATATAATTACACATATTTTAACAAATATACCAGATTAATAAGAACACAACAATGAAAATGTGCACATATGCTTGTAAATTTAATTAAATTCAATTAATTAGAATATGAAAAGTATTTATGATATTTATGACATTTAACAATTGAAATACGTCAGAAAAAATTACGATTCACGGGACTTTGAAAAAATACGTCATACCTTTATGAAAGTCGCTCACATTATCATCATGGCTTCGCGAGGGAAGATCAAAAGAGGATGGTCTACGCCGACTGCAAGTATATTTGTGGCTGATAAGTGGAACAGGCAAGCACGGTTTGGTCATGGTTGGATGCAATAGCGTTCTGGTCCCCCTTCCTGCGTCTTTTGTCTTCGAGTTGGGGTGGCCGAGGGAGTTTTCCAAATTTGGAGACTATACGGTTGGTGTTGAGGTGCCAGGCGTTACGGTTCTCTGCTTGCGTGACTCATCGGCGATGGTCGTGTTATAGGCACAAACAGATTTTTTCAAGCAGTAACTGTATTGCCCTTCTCTCGCGATGGCCAGTATAGAGCTCACTGGACAGTATGAACATGCGCAAGCAATGATTTCCCAGCTTGGAGACGTGTCAGCCCCAGCATTCCTGGAACTTCAATAGGATGACTTTATTCCTTGTGATCTTCACCTTTTCAAGGATTCTAAAATTTGTGATAAAGTCACTCAGTGGTTTTTGAGGATGGCGCGGGGGCAGCGCTTGTGGATCCACTCGAGGAGTTGTATTAGATGTCGACAGTTATCCTGCAGCTCTAAGCACGATAAGAGAATGACAAGAACTCTAGCTCTATTCACTCTATTAGTGTCCATTTTCAGTTGTACACATGCATTTATACACTGCTCGCCTTTGCCAGCCTATTGCTGAACTGGGGGTCTGCCTTAAATACAGTCTTGCCAATGGTGATGTAGGGAAGTTTGTAATCTTCACGTCTTCTGTAAAGCAAAAAATACGCTGCAAAGATCTTTCTGTGCAAGCAACAAGAGCATCATCGTCGGCAAAGCTGATGTCTCGAATTGGTTGATCCACTGCCTTCGTGTGGGCATGTAATCAACGAAGATCTAACTGGAAGTCAAGATGGTATTGTCACGCGATATCCCGCGGAGACGATAGAGGTAAGATTAATACTATCCTCCCGTTGGAATGAACAGTGGAAACCCGTCAAAAAAGTGACCGTTAAGAGAGAATGTAGGTCACAGAGGGGATATCAACAGGTGTTGGTACTTAGTAACCTCAGGTCGCCGGACACCGAAAGGGGAGGGAGAGAGAAGCCAAATGATTGGCTGGGACCCCAAAACGGAAGTCTCCTCCCCCCGTCAGCGGAAATAGATAATAAGAAAGTTAGTTTTTTGAGCACAGCTCGTGGCAGACGAACCATAGCCAGTATTCCGGGTTGAAGACAGAAGAATATCTGAGACACGAGGGACCCCAGGTTCTTCAAGCCAGTGTAAAAAAATAGAATAAAGTCTGTTAGCCCGTGAAAGAAGAAAGATTCTCCAGTGGAACCCCATCGAAAAATAAGATAAGTAACTTTGGGCCATTTCTCCTTTATACCCAAATTTTGTATACCACTCTCTCTCTCTCTCTCTCAATTTGAAGAAAAACAAAAGCCAAGAAAAGACAATTTATATTCGTGGACTGTCCAATTATTATATGTTTTGACACTTCGAAAGTGTATATAACTGTAGTAAAGGAATCATATATTTTTATGTTACCACGTGGTCTATGTTGTTACTTCATGCTTCCTTTTCAGCTTCTATTCGCCTTATGTTATCTTGCTTAGAATTGTCCTATTAATTCCTCTAAAATATCACACGGGAAACCGGAGTTGCCGACTACTACAATATAATATTATTACGACTAAAACCTATAGGTCCATATCTTCTGTCGTCTAGGGGGGGAAGTTTAGCGACCTGGTGGGTGTGTGGATAGTGTGAAATTTGGAACCCCTTGCCAGCGGCGGTCAGTCTGGCCCTAAATTGGTCCCTCACGTAATATGCCAGGTCTTATATGCCTGAGAGAAAATTCTGAACGAGGACTTATTATATAGGGGATCAAGTGCCAACCTGCCCCGTCTTCATGCGTGCGAAATAAAACCCCGTTCTTGGATAAAAGTAAACCTTTCGCGTCACAGTATCTAATGTAAAATCCGTCCCTATCATATGTTCTTTTGTGGTCTGTTTAAATATGTTCTTTTGTGGTCTGTTTGAATCTTATACTAAAGAAGATGCTAGAAAGCTATTGAAATTAAAAAGATATGATGGTAAAATTTAAAAAAAAAGATCCCTACGAAGAGACAGTGTCGATGGCAAGTAGAGGATGATCTTGGGAGCCCGCAGTTTCAAATTGCAAATAATTCTTTTCTTGGTATCCATAATACACAAAAAGTAGCCCTTTCTAGGGACGGGTACTGCAAAGATGACATAGAAAATCTTACTTTCAATATGTCCCAGTCATTAAGAGCGAATGAGTAGGCAATAATCCCAAGATGTTAGTAAAATAATCGGATAGATTGTACTCTTTAGAATTTTTTAGGGTGACCTATGTTGGAGAAGGAAAAACTCTAAATTCAAAACTTGAGGAGTGTTGTTTGGGAGAATCTGTGGCACATTGGTGCTCCATTCTTTTTTAATCAGTTTACCCAAGATGTGAGGCTGGTTCTACTGAAAACTTCGCTGCTATAAACAAATCACCTATGTGCTTAGTCTAATAGTTCATACATTTAACCGAATTGTTGGACCTTTATACGTAGAGATCGTTGGTAGAGTCAATTCTAAATCATCAAGTGGCGCTGCAAGCACGGATTTCTCTAACTCTCTCTCTCTCTCTCTCTCTCTCTTGCTCCATCCATCTCTAACGTATATCACTCCCGGCAGCTCCTCTAAACTGCATCCTGTATCAGTGCAGAACTGTTGTGGCTTCGTTCTATCTAATCGACCCGCACTGGCATGTCCATATGTAGAGTCCATAATACAACGTCACTTATGAGTACGTCCTTGCTTCTCCAGTGATTGGAGGTAAGTGGCCGTACAGCTGTTGTTTCGTGGGATGTTGCTCGGAAGGAAGCAATGATTAGTGCCCAATGTACAACCAGGTTAGCAATCGAGACGTAAAAAATTAACCGGAGAATGAAGAGAAAACATTTCACCAGTTCATCTCTGACAGTGTACTGATGTGGCCGTATGCAGGCCGAAGCAGAAGCAAAGGAGTGAACCTGGAGGGGTGGTTCCTCATCTGTTATGGCCGAGTGGAGCCGGGAGTTGATAGTTTAATAAGGGAAACTTGCATTTAGTCTATATTGCAATGGTGGCACCCTGAGCCAGTTTTGCGAAGGGCCACATGTATACGCATACATACATACATGCAAACACCTTTATTAAGCAAAATATCATGGGAATTTGTTTTTGTTCTTTTATTTTTTGTGAATTTGTCATGTAACTTGCGCAACTTAGATCCAAACTGGGGATTTTAAACAACGGACATTCATTAATACAAGTTTGAGTAGAGATTATAGACAAGACAAAATGGGGAAGTACCTGTCGTGTAGTGGCTAAAGTGGTAAACTCTGATATTGGAATAAGCGAGTTCGAACTCTTGCCACGCTATTACGTTCACTTTCGGACTAATATCCCGTGCGAAAGATATGAACCCTCTAATCCACCCCCTATGGAATAAATAGTCCTACAACTGTTCTTCTGCAAAGATATCTTATGCATTGAATAACCCACGAAGGTTGATGATAGAAACTGTTTATTAAAATATCATATTACCAACCCCTCTTCTCGGGCAGGATGTGACACAAGGTCAAATTTTAAGCGGAGTTTAACAGGTTTGAATTCAGAGTTTCCCTTCTCCTAGACTAGTTGCCTCACCAAAGCTGAAGAACTCAGTCTGCCCTACTATTTACCCATAGCTGGAGGGAGAGTAATTGGATTCATACCTTTCCCAAGGGTATTAATGCAAAGTGAAACGCCATCAGTCTCGTCCGGGATTTGAACTGGTGTCGCCGTGTCCATTTCCTACGATGATAACCATTACACCACGGGCACCTCCATTAATCCGCTTGGGCAGGACATGACACATGGTCAAATTTTAAGTGGAGTTTAACAGGTTTGAATTCAGAGTTTTCCTTCTCCTAGACTAGTTGCCTCACCAAGGCTGAAGAACCCAGTCTTCCCTACTATTTACCCATAGCTGGAGGGAGACTAATTGGATTCATACCTTTCCTAAGGGTATTAGTGCTAAGTGAAATGCAATCAGTCTCGTCCAGGATTTGAACTGGTGTCGCCGAGTCCATTTCTTACGACGATAACCATTACACCACGGGCACCTCCAATATCATAAAATATTGTCTTTCATCTCATCTAGTATGAGGATTCTTTTATTAGTAAATGAAAATAAAGTAAAACATTGCATTTATCTATCTATCTATCTATCTTTTATCCTGTAAAAAGCCATTAAAAATTCTATGTCAGCCCTCGAGGCTTTTAATATGTATTTCTGCACGAATTAATTTGATAAGAGCTTTCTGCTTCACATTATTTCATTTTCATGCAGAAAACCTCGAGTATAGAAGATGATCAATAGAAACGTTCACAAATTTTTGAAGATTGTCCTTTTTGTGATACATGTTTATTGAATGTCTTCATTTTCTAATACCGTGATATTATCTTCCACACCTTTGCTATATTTATACCATACATCTTAGTTGATGCTTCGGGATGGGTCGTCAGTGATGTTTCCTTTGGGATCATGGGGGATTTCGGGTCTTTCAACATCAGACCCCCTCACCCAAATGACCCAGTTGGCATCGATCTAACTCCAACTCCCATCCCGGCAGCCAACCTGCGCATCCACACAAGGAGAAAACAAAAAAAATGACCATAGAAAAGGCTCTATATATAATTTTGCAACAGCCAATCAGAGCTAAGCTCTACTGATGACTTCTAAATCTTTTCTTTAAAAATCGGGAGGCCACTTTACTCTGCTTTTTTTTTTTGCTACAATTTTTGAAGATTGTCCTTTTTGTGATACATGTTTATTGAATGTCTTCATTTTCTAATACCGTGATATTATCTTCCACACCTTTGCTATATATATATATATATATCAACACAGAGAAAACACAACAACGAAAAACCCCTACGAAAGCGACAATCTGGAAATAAACATGTATATAACACGTATGTAAGAACAACTTAAATAAATTCAAAAAAATCAAATCTCTTCGTGGAACTTCTTATTTTAATATATATATATATATATATATATATAATAAGGAGGGTCGGTCAAAAATTTCTTAGCCTCATCCATAAAGGAGAACCTTGTTATAGAACCTTGACTACAATACTCAACGAAAATAATCACTTCCTATATGTTTCTAAGCCACTGAAGTTTCAATGTAATTTGAAGCAATGATATATAATGGTTCTGTTTTTTCCGAGGCAGTTTGGTTTTTTATGCCAAATACCATATATATATATATATATATACGAAAATCATTAAATAAGTTTCTAGGCTTTTTTCGTATGGGCATTTTTATTGATAGTACACACATGAACCTCTAATCCCCTTCGAAGTATTCTCCTCCGGCTGCAATGCACTTGTTGAACCGTTCCAACACCTTCTGGAAGGCCCCATGGAAGTCGTCTTGTGTGAGCATGTCAATGACCTTCGTCACAGCCTCTTTCATCTCATCAATTGTCTCATAACGACAGCATCTGAGCTTATGGAATAAGCAAAAGGGTCTCGACCATAAGGAGGCTGAGGAACTGTGTCGATGCCCATCTTGGTCAAATAGTCTGTGACAAGGATGGAGTTAGGGACTGGTGTTTGTCCTTGTGGAAATGCCACTGAGCCGATTTGAAGAATGCTGGCCTCTTCCCAAGGAATCTCTTGCTGAACTCCCTTAAAACCTCAACATAGTAACCCTAACCCTAAGCCTAACCCTTTGGCCAATCAACTCTGGTGTATTGACTTCCCTACTCCTCCCACACCTCTCATCATCCCTCACAGACCCCCTGCCTTCCTTGAATCTCTTATGCCACTCAAAATCTCATGCTCGATTCATGCAAGATGGTCGAAAAGCAGTCTGACGCATTCCATACGTTTCTGTGGCAGCATTTTTTCCAAGTTTAAAACAGAATTTTATTGCATATCGTTCTTCTAAAGTGTTCTCACGTCCAGATTGCGTTTTTGAAATCCACCAGCTGTGACAATCAGGCTTTAGTAGGGTGTATTCCAACTGCTGCCGTAGCTGTTGATTTGAATATGAAATCATAAAAATTGGTCAGTCATCTCATAAGATGTATAGCAATAACATACTTAATTTTCAAGAATCTACGACAACCCTAAATGCCTGTACAAAAAAGTCTGGAAAATGATTGAATGCTCAACGTATATATATATATATATATATATATTATTGTCGGTCCAAAGAAAGAATACGGATATATTTTTAAATAAGAAAGTCCGCAAGTCCGTTTCTGTAATATAATTGTGGAGGGATATTTTTTTATATTATCATTTTTCGTTTTTTGGCAATACAATACCACTTTTTATAAACTCATTTAGGTTTCTATTTTGATGCTTGTGAAAGTGAGGCCCATATACAGATGAGATGTATGCAACAAATCTCGAAAGGTACAAAACGGAATCCGGTTGAAATCCATGATTACAAGATACAAATATTTGCTGAGGACCCTATGCAGCTTGAGAGTTGTGGGACGTGAAATTCAAGCGGGGCAGGGATAGCACAGAATATTAACTTCACTCAGGTCATCCGATAAAGTCAACTGCTACAAGCAGATAGCCAAGTCCATTGGCGTAAGTTCTGGTTTAGTCCAAATTCTTTCAGTGGGGGTGACCAAGCTGTGTGCTAGACGGGTTCAAAGAATGCTGTCATCAGAGCACAATTTGAAAAATATTAATATTTCCTGAACACTTCCATCTCGTTTCTAGGCTAACCCTAAGAATTTTCACCAGTGATTTGTCACTAGAGATGAAACTTGGGTTCCTCACTTCGAAGCTGAATCAAAGATTATAGGCAGTGTGAAAAAATTCTGGTCCTCCATCTCAATGAAGTTCAAGCAGGCCGTGTCTGTTTACAAGGTGATGGTGTCTGAGATTGTCGAGGCTTATTCATCATAAACTGCCGGGAAAAGAGAGAGAAAAAAAAAACTATGAATGAATAATACTTTGCATTAAAATTAAGATAACTGAAGGAAGCAATCAAATCGAAAGGCAGGTGTGATCTTGCTCCTGGATAACGTGCCCGTTCACACTACTCGGGTCGCTGTAGCTGAAGCTACCAATTGTGGCTTTGAATTGCTACTCCGTTCTCCTTACACACATGATTTACTTCCATCTGACTTCTTCCTGTTTCCTAAACTCCGATTCTTTTTGTCTGGTTACCATTATGGTTTGGTTTAACACAAATGTTTAATGGCATATCAACTATTATAGGTTATTTAATGCCATATCCTTTTTATCCAATATATCAAATATATTATTAATAACTTTAAACGATCCTGAGCTTATTTTTCCACACAGTAAAATGGTTTCACTTACTTATATCTAATACAAATACAAACTTAAATTTAAAAGCAGTTCTATTTCAAACAATTCAGTGGAGCATGTCAATAAAGTTAAATGGTTCCACGTATTGTTTTGTATCACTAAAAATTCAATTAAGTAAATGGCATTTGTTTACACACAGTTAAATGATCAAACTGTTCTATTTCAAACAATTCAGTTTATCATAAGTACACAGTTAAAATTCAGACAGCTGTATTCGACCGATAAATAGGTCTCCATTTGGTGCCACCACTCTGGACCAGAATGGATCGATAGTAATAAATCAATACTCCTCATTCTCCAAAGATCCAGCATTACTGAAGCTTCACCAACAGATTGTTTAGTGTCATAAACAGAACACTTCAAAGATACACTTGGTGTCTTCTGAAGCCCCAGCGTGACTGGGCCATTGTCATTATGGAAACCAAGAGGCCCTATGTGCTGAAGGAGAGTTTTTGGAGGACCAGGATCACATCTTCTTAGGTGATGGGATTGCAATTGGACTAACTACATTGATGTCATAGGGGACTATATTAAAATAGTTAAAAACTGACTTGTTTCTCCACCTCTTAGTTGAGGCTTGATACATTTTGCACGACTCACGTAAATATATATATATATATATATATATATATATATTGTTGCAGTCAATTAGTTTATCATTTCTCCTCTGAAATCTAATTATTTACCATTGTGACTTTGCTATTTCATTGAAGAGAATTACTTATTTAATTTTTTCGTCAATGTGAAACTTATAAAACCTTCCTTTCTGCCAAAATGGCAAGGCAAGCCATTCCTTGTCGCCTAGCCCAGTGATATTATCGAACTGCACTTCGTTAGCAGGAAAAATAACTCGCTGAGTTTCAGGCTGCGTTATTGTCCACGTAGCTCTCCACTCTACACAACAGCCACCCCCACTTCTTTGCACCCCATCACTGACTGTTGGCCGTCGGTAAAGATAAACCTAGCATATATACTTTTTTTCCTCCCTTCGCAACAAATATTCACATAGAAAGTATTGACCAATTTAGTGGGAAGATTTTTTTCCATACAATTTTTCGTAATTTCCTCTTCAAGTCAAGAGTTTTTTTTTCTTTTTATTCGTTCTTCGATGAATTGACCATTTTTCTTACATTGAGCGAGGTAATAAAAGTTTTTAATACTACAACCCATACATCACATCTCCAGGGAAACGTGCAATTAGATTCCTTATTGTTTCTAAAAGGATTCTTGTAGGGCTTGGATTCTACATATTCAGTATTACACCTTCGTTCTTAAAATTTTTCGCTGAGAAAAGACGTGACATCACAGTGAATATCAGAAAGTTATCTATATGGTTGAAGAAAAAAAACTCTTCTCCAACAAATAGTCAAGGAATCTAAGGCACAATCAATATTTGACACATAAATTTTGGGTTCATGAATAGCATGTTTCAAAAGCTGAGACGTGAATATCTGAGTAACTACAGAGTCTTGACAAATATAAATTAATAGGCTCAATGGTGACCACAATAGAATTTATTTATAAAAATTTTAAAGGATTTATTTGATTCTCTACCTTTTCAGATTTGTCATGAAGCCATTTTGTAGTGGAAGGGGAAAGCACAAACCAAGACACATGAGTGAATGTCAAGAAAATGCTTGAGCCTCTCAGGATACCAATTTTGGCCTGCTTCAGACTTCAATCAATAAACTCAGCCCTGCTAAGCAGATATTGCCAGGAGAACGACCACTGGGAGTAGGTGATCAACTTACGATATTTAAGTAGGTGATACCTGGTACGAGAATTTCATGAAAGATTTCGCGAAAATGTTTTTCGAACTCGCACGACAGTCTCCTAATATACTGGGGGGGGGGGTCATCCGACATCTTTTGCCATGTAAAGTCGGCTTTTCTCTGTGAACATTTTATGTAACTGAAATATAATTAAGGATGGCAATAAATTATATAAATTAGTTATTTTGTTTGCAGTAACAAATTATGAGATAGCTTAGAAACTTTGAGTCGAAGTGCAGGTCACATTGAAAGCTTGTACGTGTGCACCAGCTAGGACCGGATTTCGGCCCATGTCAAAATAGGGAGTTGTTTTGAAATCCACGACAGAGAGGATGTTTAAAATAAGCCATTTGAATTCAATGAAAACTGATTTAGATGACGGGTTTGTGGAAAGTTTTAATGACACGTGTTCTTATCATCCTTAGTTGAGGAGATAATTAATATATTATGTAAGCAGGGTAACTTGGCGGGGAGTTAGTTAATTTAGTCAAGGGATTTGGTCGAAGACTATAGACGAATTAATCCGGGCTTTTTCAAGTGGCTCGTTTGAGGGTGAGGCCTTGGTCGAGGGTGAAAAGCGAAGTCGGTGTTTCGATCGTTCGTCTCTCACGAATGCGACTTTTAGCGTTTCTGTAATATAATTGTGGAGGGATATTTTTTTATATTATCATTTTTCGTTTTATATATCTCTCCTTTCGGTTTAGTTAGGTTGAGAACCTTTCGCTTAGTGCATGGGTTAGTTAGTGCATGGGTTAGTTGAGTGCAGGTGTTCACGCGTGCGCAGAGCGGATGTGACAATCAGAGATGTCAATAAAATCCCCAGATAGAAAATGGGACCGGGGACGTGAATGACGTCAAGCCCGGAAGCGGAGGATTTTAGAATTTGAAAAAAACAGTAAGTTGAGATTCGAGTTTAGAGGAAGGTTGTCGATTTCTGGTCTCGCCACGGCGAGACCAGTTGAGGTCTACGAAATGTGCCGCGTGTTTGTTGAAAAAATTGTGTCTCTCTCTCCTCATGTCGAAAAACTTTAAACTCAAAAAAGGTAATAAAAAGTTTCGTACTGAACCAAAGTCGTAAGAGTTTCCTGTTTTTCGGACTCCTATGTTTATGAACATTTGTGAACGTTTTCCGTATCTGTATGAATATGTCTATTTAAGGTATTCATATCTTGGTCGCTCTCGGGGACCCATTATATATATTTACGAAGCTCTTTGCTTCGATGTGGCACAAGGCCGAATGAATGAGGCACCCAATGAGACTCGAACTCACTCTTGCAGGTTTGCTAGTCAAGCTTGCTAACCATTACACTACCCAAGGTGCCCATTATATATATTACATTTCTATGTAACAAATAATATCTTTCACTCTTTTTCTCTAGTTTTGGTAACGACTGCTGCGTGAAACGTTGCGGTAAGAAAATAATTTTTCGTATTCGAAACGACTGAGTCCGCTTTGTAATTTGAAAAATCTAACATCTATTTATTTTGCATCACTTTAAATTATATGCGTCGTGTTACCTCATTATATTTCATCTTGAAATGTTACAAACGTCTTTCATGTACAAATTCTGCATTTCCGTTTATGTATTTTTCGAATTCTCTCACAAAAACACACTGCACATTTGATCGACTGCGTTCGAAAATACTTTAATGCACGAAACGCATTTTCTTTTTCCATGATTGGCATTTCTCTTGAAATTATATAAAACGTTAAGCATAGAATTGTATGTTGTTTCAAAATCTACAATTGAAATTCTAGATTGTTTAAATGTCAATTAGTCAAGTTATTAAATTACGAAATAATATTAACTTTTCTGAAACACTCTGTATTTTGAGGAACAGAAACAACACAATTTAATATATATATGTTGCTGCAAAATACAGCATTGGAGTAACCAAAAAAGACTTTTTAACTTAATTCAGGACCAAAGATGATTTTTGGATATAAATACCATTAAATCTAAAGAATCCAACAATAATCCAGAATAAAACCAGTTTTTATGTTGATTTCACGATTATCAGGATATCATATCTCTCTCTCTCTCTCTCTCTCTCTCTATATATATATATATATATATATATTGACATTATTCCCTGGTCTTCTCTGACCCAGATTATATTAGGGTCCCATGTATGTGCCTGGGAGAATCTTTAAGATAATTCTGAACGACATTAATAAAAAAAAAAATCAATAAAGCAACTGATTGAAACTTGAGATAAGTTTCTACAATTTTTTAAAATTAAAAGTGTTCCTTCAATTCCATTACTCTCAGGTCCACTCAGACTCGGAGTGGTAGAACCTGATAGGATTCAATATATTAGTCAAATAGAACAAACTATGTGGGGAAATAAATGACAGATGTTAAATTGTGACTGTTACATAGAAATACTTAACTCCAATTAACTATGTGCAAAAAAAAGCTTAGGATCGACTTAGAATATAATCTACAAAATGTGTTCACAAGAGGATTTGGCATTAAATAAACTACAAGAGTTGATATACCATAAAACCAAACCAAATTATATATATTTAATATATATGTATTAAGAGGATTTGGCATTAAATAACCTACAATGGTTAATATGCCATAAAATCCAACCCAACCAAATCATATATATTTAATATACACGTATAAAGTGGATCTGGCATTAAATAGTCGAAAATGGTTGATATGCCATAAAACCCGGCCAAACTAAATCATATATATTCAATATATATATGTATAAACACGACTTGGCATTAGATAACCCACAAGTGTTGATATGCCATAGACCACAGCCAACAAGAGGGTATATATATATATATATATATATATATATATATATATATATAATAAAAGACATGTTTGTATTAATAACGATGTATTAGTGTGCACGAAGATATACTCACGAATACATATATATATACATATATACATACAGATATGAATATAGTGAAAAACATATATATACTACTCTCTCTTTCTCTCTCACTTTCTCTCTCTCTCTCTCTCTCTCTCTCTCTCATATATATGTGTGTGTGTGAAAGAGAAAGAGAGAGAGAGAGAGGGAGAGTGCGAAACAGTTCTCGAATAACCAGAGAATTAATTCAATTTCTTTTGGAGTATATATTAAAAAACAAACAAATATATATATATATATATATATGTGTGTGTGTTGTCATCCACAGACTGTTTCGTTGTATCACAACTCTTCGGTGTGGTTAGACACATGAGACGCTCCAAACCCGGATCGAAACCCTCCTAACTTTATGTTAGGCTGGTGACGTACCCCTAAGCCAAGCCTGCTGCTCAACGCCGGCTCAAGAATTAACGCGTATGAATCCATTTTCGTTTATTTACATTTTTGCTCTATCGGATGGCAGAGTGCTCAATTCGTTAAAAGAGCTTTGCATTACGCGAGTGGTAGAGTGCTCAAACCCCGTGGGTGGAGAGTATATATTGTCATCTTCAGACTGACTGTTTCCTTGTATCACAACTCTTCGGTGTGGCTAGACACATGAGACGCTCTGAACCGGAATCGAAACCCTCCTAACCTTACGTTAGGCTGATGACGTACCCCTAGGCTAAGAGTGTGACACATATATATATATAAATACATACAGAGTGCAGAAGCAAAATATGGTATAATTTTTAAAAGCGTTTTTTTTTTTATCTGGTTAGTGTCAATTTAGAAATAAACGCGTTAAATTGAGATTTTCATGATTAGCTCTATTATTCAAGCACTTTTTAAATTAAAATTTGGCCCAATATGAATGTAATATTACGAACGAGCGCTGTCATTAAATTGCAGCGGTCTCAAGGTTAAAGAACATTCGAGCACATCAGCTGTCATCAGTCATTGGGTACATACGTCTGACGATCAAAAATGTCACGAACCTTGCTCGTGCAGGCAGAGTGACCTGTAGAGCTCAAGCGTGATTTTAATATAATCACGCGTGAACTTTCACGTGTTGCACTAGTGTTCCACCGGTGATCATCGAACCTTCAGGAACCTTCGAATTGATCCATCGAATCGCTATATAAGAAAATCTAGTAGCGAGATTTTGGAGTTCAAGACAGGTTTTCAAACAGGTCTCAACAGAGGCGCACGCCCCCGACCCACATCATAACCCAGCCTGTCATAGCAACCCGACTGATATGATAAGTATCAACAGGCCGACGATAACAACACCGCCGTTATCGCCAAGAAGAGGAAGGTGAACCTTTTCTACGTACGCAGGCCGAAGTGTACGTTGGGAAAGAGTGATACAGAAAGAAGATGTTTAATAGCGACAAAAAAAAAAGAGAGAAGCCGAGGAAGAACGCTATTGAACGAACTTTTCAACTACAGTCCGCTGTAATTCCTGAATATAAAACAACTACTATTTTCTTCCTTGAGATTCAAGTTTTGAGTGTTTCTTTTCTGTGAATTCATTTCTTTTTGTCAGGCACAACGTTTTAATTCTTTTTTTTTTTTTTTTTTTGGTCCTATGCTACATGAGTGAGCAAGAAAAGAAACAACAAAGAATCTATGATTCACTTAACGCTGAAATCAAGCCAAAGTTACTTTGTCTACTGTATACAAAGCAAAGAAAAGAAATTTTCAGGAAAAGATCTTTTGAAGAATAAGAGGGAGCGGAGAGTTAAACAAAAAACGAAAAGAAGGCTTTTTAACTGCTCTTGTAATGGTGATTAAGAAGGACCCTACAATGCTAATGAATTGAAAGTCCATGAGAAAACTGTAAGGACAGCAATTAAACAAGATTTAAACTCAGGCCTTATGTAACATATTGACCTCCGACCCGGCAGGGCTGTCAGATGAGAAATGCCCCAGTGTAAATAACAGGTGCATCCGGTTGAAGATATCAGGGGATCAGAGGATAACCTTGACTGTCGACGGGTTGAATTGAGTACAAATGTGACGCTCGCAAGAAGTAGGTGGGGGTCAAATTATTATACAACCCTGGCGACAGGAAGTTCAGATCAGTTGGAGAGAAGATGCTGGAATGAGAACCATGTTCCGGCAGAGGATGGGCCCCCAGGCCCCCGGTTGAGCAGCCCAGGAGAACGGAAAAATTGCTGCTGTAGCCAGAAAAGTTGGGGGGGTCAATATGTTGCAGTTCTGTTCAGTATCCAACTCACCTCTCACAAATAATACCTTTCGTAACCCTTTCGAACCCTTTCAAATAAAGTGTGAGGTATATTTTCTAAAGAACTGTGTCTGCTCGTCTTTATTGTGTTGAATATGTTTCTGCATGCATCTGCATATGAGTATGTTACACTTAAACCCCTTGATTACACTAAATGGGGCGTTTTAGAAAACAAAACAAATGCAACTTCCCATCCAAATATTGGTTCGCTTAAGACATCCATTGAGGAGGAATAGAATAAAATGTCTAAAGATTTTATTTTGAAGGCATGATAATCGTTTCGAAGGTGTGTTGAGACAATAAGAGAAAAAAATGGTGGCCATATTCAGTAAATTTATTACTTTATGCCTATTTTCTTATTCTGTTCCTTATTTTTTATGTCCTCGAGAAAAACATCCATCTACTAAATAAATAAATAATAGAGTAGACTGCGCCTTTTAGTGCTGATTAGGTAACTAGTAAAGTAAAAAGAAAATACTGAATTCAAATTAGCATTACCTCCTTTAAAACTGACCTTTTATCACATCCTGTTCCTTTCGGAGGGGTTGGCTAAATACATACAATGATATTGAAAATAAAGAAGCACATTTAGAATATTTCTATTGATTTCTAAAGATATTGGGTTGATTATAAAAAAAAATTCAAGGACGTCAACAGTGGTGACGAAAAGAATTAAGTTCGAGTCACGTTGAAAACACATGTTCCCGTCAGATCACTGAAATAGAACTTAGATCGGTGGCCATTTCCAAACAACAAGTACTATAAGTAACCTAAAGATTATTTCGTAAATGACAATGGTGACGGAAAATGGACGATTGTCTATCAGTGAAAGTTTAGAATACAGTGTATTATAAGCCTCATCGACATTAAATTCAGTGTAATGGAGGAACTCAAATTCTGAGGGTCTGAAGTACGCCTCTCAGGTCCGCTCTGACCCAGAGTGGAAGTTCCTGTTAGGGTCCCATTTATGGATCAAACAGGTTTGTTTAAAAATAATTTGTATTGGATAGGAATACTTGATACCATATCATCATCATCTCGTCGTACCATCAGCACGGATATCCCTGACCCTCTCTCGCTACCCCTCCGGTAGGTCCTCATGGCTACACCCCTTTCTCCACACTGAGCTGCTGTATGTAGGTTCGAGCTGGTCGCCCTGCTTTTGCTCGGCCATGTGAAGGGGTCCTCAGGGGTACATCACTTATGAGCTCGTTCCTACTTGTCCAGCAGTGTCCTGCGTGTCTGGTACGTCTAACGTTGATAGTTTTCATGATGGGTAGGAGGTGGACGTATTGCTGATGCTTTGTGGGGTGTTGCCTCCAGGACTTGTTCAATATTGCTCGCAGCATTCTTGTGTAGTTGCCGTCAAGCTTTTTCTCCATCCGTTTCGTTAGCGTCCATACAGTAGTATCGACACGACCGCTGCATGGAAGAAAATGCGTTTCATTTTATCGGTCAGCTCTGGTTTCCATATGACCGACAGCCTATTGATAGCTGTTCATGCCTTTTCTAGTCGTGTGTCGATGTCTGTATCGGTTGATGAGACTCTGCTTCCTAAGTTGCTGAACTTGTCAACTAATTTCTGAGAGCCATCGTTTTGTATGCAAATGTCGCCTATTTGATTAAAGCACATATATTTCGTTTTGTGTGCATTGACATGGAGGCCAATGTCAGGGGCGACTCGTTCCAGACTATACAGTAGGGTTTCGGCTCAGGCGAGTGCATTTGCCAGAAGTGTTATGTCATCGGCGTAGTCGGCCCCGGTAATTGTTTTTGCGGGGTACCTTCTGCTTCTTTTCTTTGTCAGCTTGAAACCATTTTCCTTGATATTATCAATCGATGTTCTAAGCACGTTGTCAAGGCAGATGATAAAGAGGTATGGGGCTAGTGTGTCTCCTTGCAGTACTCCTGCGACAATGTCGAAGTATTCTGTGTCTCCGTCCGGAGAACGTACTTTCACTTTGGTGTTTCTATAGAGAATCATTATGGCTGCGACAGTTTCTTTCGGTAGGCTGTAAGCAAGTAGAATTTGTTCCATCTTCCCTGTATGAATGGAATCAAAGGCAGTGGTTAAGTCGACAAATAATATTGTAGCCCTTACGTCTTCAAGAATTCTACGGATAGTCAATATTTGTGAGGTCATGGATCTATTTCTCCGGAAGCCATTTTAGCTGTATATATAGATGTATATATATTTATATATTTCATTTGCCAAATAGATTAACGGAAAGCACTACCCGTGATACACACACATATGTGTGAGTAGATAATGAGAATACACACGTACACACACATATGTATATACATATTCAAATAAACAAATTATTTGGTGTACACATATATATGTGCATATATAAAGATGGTTGTTGTAGGCCCAAAGAAAGAATAAGGATATATTTCAAAATAAGTAGGTCTACGAAGAGATTTGTATTTTTTAAATTTATTTATTTTGTTCTTACATATAGGTTATATATATGTATGTTCCAGCTTGTTGCTTTCGTCTGAGAACATGTGTGGAACAAGGCCTTTTTAATGGAGTACTCAATGAGACTTGAATTCACTCTTGTTTCCAGTATAAATGACCTTTGGGGGGTCAAGTTGGTTTATATAGGGGCTGTTGTTCCTCTTTCCTGTGGTGTGTTTACTTTGGTCTGCTTTACCCGTCTTTGATATTTGATATGGTAAAAATATTTGATATGTTAAAAAAACTGTTAGGAAAACCCAAAACCACGCCAACACAGATACACACACACACACAACTATAAACATATCAAATATGTTCAGGAAGAGATTGCGTCGGAAGAGGCCAGCATTCTTTAAATCGGCTCAGTGGCATTTCCACCAGGACAATGCACCAGTCCACAACTCCATCCTTGTCACAGACTATTTGACCAAGATGGGCATCAAGACACTTCCTCAGCCTCCCTATAGTCCAGACCTTGCTCCCTGTGACTTTTGGTTATTCCCTAAGCTCAGAGGCTGTCGTTATGAGACAATTGAGTAGATGAAAGAGGCTGTAACGAAGGTCATTGACACGCTCACACAAGAGGAGTTCCATGGGGCCTTCCAGAAGTTGTTGTAACGGTACAAGTACATTGCAGCCGGAGGAGAACACTTCGAAGGGGACTAGAGTTTCATGTGTGTACTATCAATAAAAGCGCCCATACGAAAAAAGTCTGGAAACTTATTTAATGATCCTCGTATATATATATATATATATGTGTGTGTGTGTCTGTGTGTGCATATGTAAATGAGAATATAAATATACTTTACTTCATATGTTTTTATGTGTCATTTTAAGAGTGTGTGTGTGTGATTCTTTTTTTATTTATATCCATCTTCATATTAATTTATCCATCATTGTTATTTCTCCTTATGTAATACGAGTGTATGGCAGAATTGTTGAGCTATAAAATATCATAAACATTTTACACATTTATATATGTCTATATCGATACCAATAGACACATCTATATATATGTGTGTATTTGTGTGTGTGCATGTGGTGATGGGTAGTTTTTATACAAAATAATATGTGTCTATGTATATAAATATATAAATATCTATACACATTCTTATATAAGCCAAGCAATCCTATGTTTTGAGCAAAAATATTGTTTATGAAAATTGCCAGTCTTTTTTTTTATTCTCATCTACAGAAAATTAATATCTTTTGTGACTGAAATTTAGAATTGAGTAAAATCGTTTCTTCTCTTAAAATTCGTGAATGGATTTTTTTTTCTTTTGTTTCTTTATTTAAAATCGAAAATATTTTGGCATCTTTTACTTGAATATCGATTAATTTGATTTCCTTTTTCAATTTTTTTCAAATAGAAAATGAAATACTTTTTGTTATCAGACAAATATTTTCCGTTAGAAATTGAAGATGTTCGAAGTCTGATATGGATGTGCGTGTTTTCTTTTCTTTTTCCCCCCCCCCCCACCTTTTTTTTTCACTTCATTTTGCACAGAACTTATTTGAATATTGGCAACTAAGTTTTCAAAGACAAAATGACACGCACTCACAGACACACACACACACATGTATATATATATATATATATATATATATATAAAGAGAAAAAGAGAGAGAACTGTAATTTTTTACCAAAGAAATAAAGAAAGAACGAACAAATTCTGATGGAAACAGGCATATAGACAGACATGAATGAATACATAAAACGAGACAGACAGACAGATAGACAGAGAGTAGGTTTGTGTGTTTGGGATTGTGCGTGTGAGTGAGAGAGAAAGAGAGAGAGAGAATGTGTGTGCGAGTGTGTGTGTGTGTGTGTGTGTGAATGCTCGCGCGAAAATCGAAACAAAGAGACATAGAGATTTGAAAAAACTGAAATAGATAGATAGATAGATAAGACCAGACTGAGATAGATAGATAGATAGATAGATAGAATCCTCATCGAAAAATAATGATGCAATTTTTCTATCGTTCAGTCCGTCAACCGATAAGCATCGAAACCAACAGTTGTAATATATACGAGAGAGTCGATCGATAAGTTTGTAGCGAGACACATAATTCTTCGCTGAATTTTCTTGAGAGTTTTAATTTATAATGTCGAATGTATGCGATCAACAGTCTCTATTTAATTCAATATATTAACAAAGGATATTATGTTGAAAAATAAACATTTGTGTGCAGTTAATGCTTTTTTAGGATAACAGACAATATATATATTTATATATGTATACGAGGATCATTAAATAAGTTTCCAGACTTTTTTCATATGGCCACTTTTATTGATAGTACACACATGAAACTCTAGTCCCCTTCGAAGTAATCTCCTCGAGCTGCAATGCACTTGTTGTACCGTTCCAACAACTTCTGGAAGGCCCCATGGAATTCATCTTGTGTGAGCGTGTCAATGATCTTAAACACAGCCTCTTTCATCTCCTCAATTGTCTTATAACGACAACCTCTGAACTTAGGGTATAAGCAAAAGTCACAGGGAGCAAGGTCTGGACTATAGGGACGGTGACGAAGTGTCTTGATGCCCATGTTGGTCAAATAGTCTGTGACAAGGATGGAGTTGTGGACTGGCGCATTGTCCCTATGGAAATGCCACTGACCCGATTTAAAGAGTGTTGGCTTCTTCCCAAGGGATCTCTTCCTGAACTCCCGTAAAACCTCAACATAGTAACCCTAACCCTAACCCTTTGGCCAATCAAATCTGGTGTATTGACTTCCTTATTCCTCCCACACATCTCATCATCCATCACAGACTCCCTGCCTTCCTTAAATCTTTTATGCCACTTAAAAACTCATGCTCGATTTATGCAAGATGGTCGAAAAGCAGTCTGAAGCATTCCATACGTTTCTGTGGCATTTTTTCCAAGTTTAAAACAATTTTGTTGCATATCGTTCTTCTAAAGTGTCCTGACGTCCAGATTGCATTTTTGAAATTCACCAGCTGTGAGAATCAGTATTTAGTAGGGTGTATTCCAATTCGTGCTGTACCTGTTGATTTGAACCTCATCTCATAAGATGTACAGCAATAACATACTGAATTTTTAAGAGCCTACTACAATTTTAAATGCTCATACAAAAACAGTTTGGAAACTTATTGAGGGCACCGCGTATATATATATATATAATCGAACATTATAGAATTTTTTTGTCTATATATCTTTTTGTTAATTCTTTTGAGTTGTTTCATCGATCTTATGATATTCGACGGGAATTGATTGATAAACCCTTCCATAATTAGTTACTTTCCAAGTACTTTCTGTCCAACCATTGGCCATCATCAAGGATGGATGTATTACAAAAGGGATGCAACTTTTGTATGTACATTACATTAGACATATATATATATATATATAGGGTGCAGAAGCAATATATTAAGTGATAAAAAGAGATCTATAAAACGCATGAGATCGATAGAAATAGATTGATATCGATTGCATTTTAATTGAATTCATCGATACGTTTGTATTTAAACCTTTAGCTATTGCGCTGAGGAAATCTCCTGTCAGGCGTTTCATTAAATTCTAAGTAGTGCAACCATAGAATAGTACTTACACGGCTACAGCTTGGAAGAATTCTCGCTTTATTTTATCACAGAGATCAGACTTCCATCGGACCTTTAACCCGTGAAAATAATATTGCTTTCATAAGATTCATCAAATAGATTTTTTTAGAATCTACATTAAAGAGGAATACTTAATATCATATAACCATAAGCGAAAAACTTATTAGAAACTATTATGCAAAAAAAAACTTATTAGAAACTATTATGCAAAAAAAACTTATGAGAAACTATTATGCAAAAAAAACTTATTAGAAACTATTATGCAAAAAAAACTTATAAGAAACTATTATGCAAAAAAAACTTATAAGAAACTATTATGCAAAAAAAACTTATTAGAAACTATTATGCAAAAAAACTTATTAGAAACTATTATGCAAAAAAAACTTATAAGAAACTATTATGCAAAACTTGTAAATATAAACGTATAATTTACGCGGTTCCATTACCTCTCGGCATCAAATAACCCGAGACGGACTGACATGCCATTAAAATCAAACAAATTACCGTATCTTTGACAAAGATTTTCATGAATAGAATTTCTGGTCGCAATATTTACATGCAAAAATATTCGCAGGTATCTCGTGTGATTTATGGTTAGCGAGCTAGTTTACCAGACCATTATATTGAGCAAAATTCTTCCACTGGACTCTCCATATTTCTGACCTTTTTCCAAACTAACCTAAGCATAAAAATAACTGCAAAGAATTTATTTCCTCTAACGGTAATTTATACTTCATTACTTCTCTGATCGAATTGTATGGATGTTTTTTACTCGACCTGTTCGCTACGAGCAGAGTGTGACACAAGGTCAGTTTTTAAGAAGAATAGAACAGGTTTGACTTTGGACTTTTTTCCTTTATCCAACCAGTTTTGTTTCTCTTTGACTGGTTGCCCTACAGGGTGGAACGATAAAATTCTCCTCCTAAAGAAAACAACAATACAGCTTTATTTTAAAACTTTCAATGAAAAAATCAATTCAGGTAACTTGATTATGTAGTAGAGCTGACATCTATTCAATGTAGCCACCTTCAGCCTCAATCACCGCCTCGATACGGATCCGGAATTGGGAGCATACCTTTTCCACAATCGCCGGTGGGAGCTCGACGAATACTCGGCGGATGGCGGCAATCAGGCTGGCTTTGGTGTTGTGGGAGGTCATGTTGGTGATATTCTCGACGTATGAACAAACGAAGTAGTCCAGCGAGTTCAGGTCGGGGGAGGAGAGGAGCCAGTGAGAGAAGGGTACAAAGTCGTAGCACTCCTTCTGAAGCCAAGCCTGGGTCTCTTTGGACCCGTGGGCCGGCGCTGAGTCCTGCTGCCACCCCTAGGGCCTGCCACTGGCCACCTGATTGCACCAGGGGATCACCACACTCTTTAGCACATCCAGGTTCACTTTGGTATTGACTTTCAAGCCTACTTCGAAGATGTGAGGTGGCATAATGTGGCATTCCGCTCCACCATCTCCAAAGGGTCGTCCGTTGCCTTGAGCTGTGCCCTCAAGCGTTGACCCGTCCGGATTTGCATTTTGAGGGTCCTAGCAATGGTCCTGTTGTCATAACTTGGATCGGTAGAGAGCATGCGTTGTAAGGCGGCGCATCTCCGATCTCGTTCGTTGAACATTGTGTCACTTTCAGACATGATAGAAGGCTCCTATCGCTGTTGGGATTTGTACACAACTGGCCGACTAGTAGATGGTCCGCAACAAAAAAAGAAAACTGGTTTTCATTAAACGGAAATGGAATCATGTCGTCTTTTCTAGGGCGACAATTTTATCGCTCCATCCTGTATACTCACAATTGTTGATGGATTCATGATTTTCCAAAGGGCATAAGAACGAAATGAAGACTAGGGCAGACTAGGTTCTTCAGCCTTGGTGGGGCAAGTAGTCTAGGAAAAGGAAAACTCTGAATTCAAACCTGTTAAACTTCGCTTAAAAATTGACCTTGTGTCATATCCTGCCCGAGCGGAGGGGTAGGTAAATATGATTAGAACGAAATGAAGACAAACCGACTAATCCAGGAATATGAACTTCGGTCTGTGATTCTGTTTGATACGATGATAACCGTTACAGTAATTGCGCCACCGATGTAGCTCACATTTGGTTTTACTATTCTAAGTTAACTTATTACCCACGGATCGTTTACTCATATATAAAAGTAAGTTCATTAGATATTCCTCTAAAAGCACACTATAAACAAATGCGGGATGAGTCAGGCTAAACCGTATAATATATGGCTCTATATTTGCAAAAGTTGTTTGTACATCAGCCGATCTTTTCTTGATTCTGTTCCTTTTAAAAATACTTCTAAGAACTTCTCTTGAGAATAGCTGTGTTGGGTTTTTTCCTCTTCTTTTACTAAAAGTTTGGCTTATTGCGCAGAAGGAAGCCGAATGTTCTTCTGTTGTAATGAAATATTATTTATAACTGTTTGACGTAGCGGTTTGTAAAGATGAAAAGAATGGTGCTGATCTGCGCACGGTTTTCATGGCCGGCTCTGAGATAAACCTCGACCGGTAGCAAAGAAAAAAAAATCCTACGAATCGTGAAGCGAAAAGAACGCATTAGATGACCTCATTATGAAGTAGGCCAATTTCATTTGAGTGTGCTGTGTGTTTTGAGGTATGCGAAATGAACAGTTTTATGAAGAGATTTATTTCCTCGGTGGCCCCGGGGGAAGGAAAAAGATCAATGGGAAATAGGAAGTAAGTAAAAGAAAAGAAAGGAGGTAGAAAAGAAGAGAAAGTGAAAAAAGGGGAACAGAGAAAAAAAAATTGAAGACAGAAAAGAAGGAAGGAAAAAGTAGGAATGAATCGAAAAGATAGAAAGATAGGATTGACGAGAAGAAGAAGATGAAGAAGAAGAAGAGAGAGAGAGAGAAGAAGAAGAAGAAGAAGAAGAAGAAGAAGAAGAAGAAGAAGTTTGAATGAAATATGTAAGGAAGAAGAAGTTGGAATAAAATTTGTGAAGAAGATGGAGTAGAAGTTTGAATAAAATATGTGAAGAAGAAGAAGAAGAAGAAGAAGAAGAAGAAGAAGAAGAAGAAGAGTGGGTTGTAAGTAAAGTTGGTAACTGTAGTCGAAGGCGACTCGAAGGCTCTCTTTTCAATAGCTACTACACTGTAGGGGGAGGGTGCAACATAGAGGGAAAGGTAATACGTAATAAAGAAAGAAAAAAAGAAAATCATTTCGAAGAAAAATTTGAAGAAAATAAAAAGAAAGAAGAAGAAGAAGAAGAAGAAGAAGAAGAAGAAGAAGAAGAAGAAGAATAGAGGAGTGGGAAGAGGGAAAGGTAATAATAAAGAAAGAAAAAAAGAAAATCATTTAGAAGAAAAATTTGAAGAAAATAAAAAGAAAAAAAGAAAATAAGAGGGGGGGGGAAAGAAAGAAGCAAAAAAAGAATTATTGAAAAAGAAAGGAGAGAAAATGAAAAAATAGGAGTGGCAGTGGTAGGAGGGAAAAAGATAACGAAGGAAAGAAATCTTGAAAGAAACAAAAGAAAAAATACCAAGGAAGTTAAGAAAAAAATGAATGAAGAAATAGAAAAGAAAGATGAACGAGAAATAAAAGAAAATAAAAGGAAAGAAAAAGGATGGGAAGAAGATAGAGAAAGTGAAAAATGGGGATAAAAGAAAAAATTAAAAAAGCAAAAA
This sequence comes from Sepioteuthis lessoniana, assembly GCA_963585895.1. Classification (NCBI taxonomy): domain Eukaryota; kingdom Metazoa; phylum Mollusca; class Cephalopoda; order Myopsida; family Loliginidae; genus Sepioteuthis; species Sepioteuthis lessoniana. Next base: position 7,807,969 of record OY757939.1, read on the forward strand.
AAAAGAAAGAATGAAGAATGAATGAATGAATGAGAAATCAAGAAACAGAAGAAAAAGACGAGGAAAGAAGAAAGGAAACTTGTGTAGAAAAAAAATTTAATTTTGAAAATTCAAAGAAAGAAAGAAAGAAAGAATGAGAAGAAAAAGGCAAGTAAAAGAGTTATAAAAAAAAAAGAAAACAATAAAAAAGGAGAAAAAATATGAATAAAGATATCGACGGAAGGTTGAAGAGAAGGGAAAAAAGAAAAGAAGGAAAATAATATAGGAAATGAAGTTAAAAAAAATTATTTCTTTGAATGAAGGAAAATAAAACAGGAAATAAAGAAAGATGTCAGCCTCCACAATGGGCGGAAATATAAATAAAGATACAAGAAACAATATAATTAATTTAAAAAGGTGAAAATATATACCTTTATCGCCATCATTATCCACTTGTAATGATAACAAAAATAGTCTCTCTCTCCCCATCCTCATCGGCTATTTCTCTTCGTAAGTCAACAGTATCCTTGTCCGCATAGAGTTGATATATGTAAGTCCTTGCTGGTCAGTCAACACTGGTACGTCCACATGTGGGAACCCACAGGGGAACGTTGCCTATGAGATCGCACCTGCTTCTCCAGTTGTACCCTGCATGTTTAGTTTGTCTTACTTGAGAGGTAAGTGGCCGTACAGTTGCTGTTTTGTGGAGTGCTGCTTCCAGGATTTGTTCAAAATAGCACATAGCTTTCTTGTTTAGTTCCTATCTCGCAGGCAGTATTTTTGATAAAAATAAACTAAGGGATAATTCTTATTTGAAATAGGTGCATAATTCCTTTGTAGAAATGTCCAAATTACCGAAAATCAGTCAGTAGCTGATCTGCCTGTGTCTTTTTAGTAGTTCACGTTGTAGCGATACTAATTGTGGTTTCCTGGCCTTGTTATGTCGAAATAATCAATTGGTGATTTTTTTTTTAGTTTAGTCAAAGAAGAAATCTCGATGCTGTTTCATTTTACGCAGATTATCTTGCCGAAAAACAAAGAGTACGAACGATATACGTTTTCTTTCAGCGGTGCCAGAGTGTAAGAGAGCGTATTTTCATTGACGCTCTTACGTCACCTTTCTGTGAGATAGAGAGTCACGTGTGTAAGTCACCGCAAACTATCATTTTTCACCCTGTGTTTCGATTTTGCTTGCCAGTAACCTCGCTTCACTTGTATTCAAAGTCGCCTGGCTCTCAGGTATAGTGTTGCGGGCCTCATGAATTCAAACCAGCTGTAAATAAATCCACAAATTAGATATTCTTATAATCATATAGGCAAGAATCTGATAGCCATCAAGCGTCTTTGACTCTTCATCTACGCAATAAACTCTTGTATCTATATGTGTGTGAAATACTAGCTTAGTTGGCGAAGATGATCTGTCGCAAGTTAACATCAACAAAGTGGGTTCACAGGAAAGAGAAAATGATTCATTGCCTATGGATAGAGTGAGAGATATTTCTGTTCGCAGATAAGATCAACAAATTACCGAAAAAAAAAACCCGGAAGTATGTAAGTTCCTATAACCAGCCACAAACAGAAAAATACGTGAGCCGAAGAAGATGTTCATACTCCTGCATGGGACTTGAAAAGACAATATAACGTCGGTAAATTTGGACTGAAGGTTGAGATCCACTGGTTGCTCAAACGAAGGGGAGAGGTCCGCTGGTCTCTCAAGCGAAGAGGGAGAACAGCTGGTTACTCAAGCAGACCTGTCAGCTCCTCGTATGTTTTCTCCGGCTGTTGCACTACTTCATAAAAAGGGTCCCCGCCACAGAAGAAAGACATGTGCGAACGCTCTCGAACTGGATTCCTACTACACACAATCGTCGCCGTCGAAGAATAAAAATATGAATTATAATTTTATATATCTACGAGTCTTTCGTTGTTTGTCCAGCGGTGCAGTATGCAACATATATATATATATATATATATATATATATATATATATAACGAAACAAGTTTGTCAGTGGATGACAATATATATGCTCCCTTACCCCTGTGGGGTTGAACTCTCTAGCGAGGGAAGTAATGGTTGCCTCTAGCGTAATGCCAGGCTCTTCAAATGAATTGAGCTCTCGGTAGCCGTTAAGCAGATATATGTAAACAAAAAGTGATACATAAGCGTTTAAATTTCCTTCGCTTGCGCTGGTTTTCTCGTGGCAGAGTGGTAGAATCTTGGATTGGCGTTTGAGTCAACCGGGTTTCGATCCCAGCTTCGGGAATCTAGCCTGTCTAGCTTCGCTGAAGAGTTCTGATAGAACAAATCAGGTCTGTCTGTAGATGACAATATATATGCTCCCCTACCACTGTGGGGTTGAGCTCTCTAGCGAGGGAAGTAATGGTCGCCACTAGCGTAATGCAAGGCTCTTCAAATGAATTGAGCTCTCGGTAGCCGTTAAGCATATATATCTAAACAAAAACAAATGTGATACATAAGCGTTTAAATTTCCTTCGCTTGCGCTGGTTTCCTCGTGGCTGAGTGGTAGAATCTTGGATTGGCGCTTCAATCAGCCAGATTTCGATCCCAGCTTCGGGAAACTAACCTCTCTAGCCACACCGAAGAGTTGTGATACAACGAAACAGGTCATTCTGTGGATTAAAAAAATATATATATGTGTGTGTGTGGAGAGAGAGACAGAGAGAGAGAGAGAGAGAGAGAGGGAGAATGAACACACGTCGTTGAAAATGAACATGGTGACCCGGGTTCAAAACCTGAATGAGACTGTTTGCAAATAACATTGCGCTGAAACCATGAAGAAAGGCACTTATCCAACAATTCTCTCTCTAGCTAGGGGTAGATAGTAGGGTTGTCTGAGTTCTTTAAACTTGATATGGCAACCGGTCTAGTAGAAGAAAAATTCTCAATTCAAACCTTTAAAAGCCGCTTACAAATTCAGCTGGCATCACATCTTGCTCGTACGGATGAGTTGGTAAATATACACACACACACGCACTGATAGATAGATTGATAGATATTAACAGTCTGAGATAGATAGATGGATAGATAGATTATCTAGGTTACAACGTCATAGAAGTTCTTTGGTTCATATAGAGTTTTATCGAAGGATTTGAGTCTTTCAACTTAATTAAACCCAATTCTCTAAGTCTTAGTTTGAATTTTATTTGCTACTGGTTTTCGTCTTTGTTTTTCTTGAGAGATGTCTTCACATGTTTCATGAAACAGTTCATATTCACAGAAATTGCCCATTTTTGGTGCAGTGCACCAAAGACACGCAGAAATTGTAGTTAATAAAAGTTTGAAGTGATTCCTTTTTCGTTTTTCTTTCATCATACGATAATTCATAATGAGATAATAACTGTCATGTTTCACCAGGTGCATGACTGAATCTTCGGCATTGATGTTTGTTTAGAATATAGACATCATCAGATATATCTTCATTTCTTGGTAATATACAGAGCCGATTTATCGTGTCTTCTAACAAAATGGTGAAGAGCGGTATACTATTGAGATAAGTTGAACGTTGTGCGCTACACCTGTGAGGAAGATCTTCAGCAAATCAAAGTCCATATTACCCATAGCAACTGGCCTTCCAAAGTAAAACTTACCACAAAGATCACAGTAATTTCTTTACAAGTTTTCTGAACCGCGATTAACAGGTACTCTAATAATTACACAGCGAGAATACAGTACGTCTCAGACAATTACTGTCAAGTTTCACAAGGTACTGGGCAAAACCTTCTATAGTTCTGGTCTTTGAGTTGAAGCCAGTTTAACATCAGGTGATAACCAAACTAATCTATCGATTAATCAATCTATATATGTATCAACCCTGTTAGCAGGGCTTAGAATACTCTGACTAACCCCTGCGGAGGGAAAAGTCGACTCTAAATAGGGTGTCTTGGGCATGACACAAAGCTACCATAACTGCTTGTATGTCATGCGACTTTCTGAGTCATAAAATGAGACCTTTTTCTGCAGGAAATTGTTGACGTACCAGTTGGACTAGGCCTAGCATTGGCTCAATGATTAACACACACACAGGCTGTATAGTGTCACCCTATAATATACGGATAAAATCTAGGTTGCAGAAAGTCAGATGATACGTGAGTATATATAGAATATGGATAGCAGTACATCGGAACATGCATTTTGTTTTTCAGAATAACTGGATTAAATACAGTTT
>OY757939.1:7817134-7887134 GCA_963585895.1 Sepioteuthis lessoniana
TGTGATCGATTTCTCCAAAAGATGTCCAGATTTTTCCTAAGAATTTTCTCGACTTTACGTCGGGTACGATTGAACAATAAACTTTAGCAATCAGACTAATGCCTCTGTGGTTCTTAATGATTCCAAAGTCGACCTTCTTGGAGAAGAGAATCCAGTATTTCGACCATTTCTCAATTGTGTTTTATTTATACAAAACGTTGCATCATCAAACGGACATGTTACCAAACTTTCTTGTCTTCCATACTTCAGGAGGTATTTCGTTGAGGCCAGCAGCTTTTCTGCTTTTAATTTCTGTCAGTACTGCATCCTCTGTAAACTGTCCTAATTTCATCTATAGTTTATATAGGTTTATTAATGATTTAAGGAGGGTTTCCAAGCATATTCTTGAAATGCTCTTTCCGCTTCTAAAGTCTTTCTTCTTGGCTATAAGCTGTTAGTTTAGCTTGTGAGGTGCTTTTCCTGCTACCTACTCCATTTAGTATATGCCATGCTTATTGTGATTGTCTATCTTCTGCTGAATTCTTGATTTTATTGATTTTGTCTGCAATACTGCTGTTAATATAACATTTGGATCTAGACCCATAAACTACCTTGAAAATCGGCATTCCAAATTCCAAGGAATATATCCTGATCAGAAGGAGCGAATGTAACTGTCATCCAACAATAACTATATTTATATATGTGTGTGACTGTTTATGTGCATGTGTATGTGTGTACTTTGTATTGATGCTTTTTTTTTTTTTTTGGTGGGGTTCTTTTGTTAAATGGCACATTAACCTTTGTGGGTTATTTAATCCCCAAGTAATCCTCGCAAAAAACAGCAGTGATACTATTTAACTCAAAGCTGGAAGGATAAGAAAGTTCATACTTTTTCCTAAAAGTGAACGTAATAGCCCAACTTGAATTCAAACTCACTTATTTCGACACTAGTCACTAGGACTCCTTGGTCTCATTCAATTCCTCGCTGTACATACTAGGATATCGGAAACCGTTTTGAAGTTTTCTGAATATACGAGGATCATTAAATAAGTTTCCAGACTTTTTTCGTATGGGCGCTTTTATTGATAGTATACACATGAAACTCTAGTGCTTTTCAAAGTAATCTTCTCCGGGAGCAGTGCATTTGTTGTACCATTCCAACAACTTCTGGAAGGCCCCATGGAAGTCCTCTTGTGTTATCGTGTCAATGACCCTCGTCGCAGCCTCTTTCATCTCCTCAATTGTCTCATAACGACAGCCTCTGAGCTTAGGGAATAACCAAAAGTCATCGGGAGCAAGATTTGGACTATAGAAAGGGTGAGGAAATGTCTTGCTGCCCATCTTGGTCAAATAGTCTGTGACAAGGATGGAGTTGTGGACTGGTGCATTGTCCTGCTGGAAATGCTACTGACCCGATTTGAAGAGTGCTGGCCTCTTGCGACGGAATCTCTACCTGAACTCCCTTAAAACCTCAACATAGTAACCCTAACCCTAACACTTTGGCTAATTAACTCAGGTGTATTGTCTTCATTACTACTCGTACAGCTCTCATCATCCCTCACAGACTCCCTGCCTTCCTTGAATCTCTTATCCCACTCAAAAACACATGGTCAATTAATGCAAGATGCTCCAAAAGCACTCTCAAGCATTCCATACGTTTTTGTGGCATTTTTTTCAAGTTTAAACAGAATTCTATTGCATATCGTTCTTCTAAAGTATTGCATTTTTGAAATTCACCAGCTGTGGCAATCACGCTTTACTAGGGGGCATTCCAATTTCTGCTGTAGCTGTTCATTTGAGGCTGAAATCATAAAAATTAGTCAGTCATCTCATAAGATGTATAGCAATAACATAGTGAATTTTCAAGAGTTTACTACAATTTTAAATGCTAATACAATAAAAAAGGCTGGAAACTTATTGAATGCACCACGTATGACCCCTCCGCACGAACAGGATGTGAGACAAGGTCAATTATTATTTAAGCAGAGTGGAACACTTTGAATTTAGAGGGTTTTTTCTCATAGACCGGTTGTCATACCTACGTTAAAGAGTCAACCTGCCCTACTATTGACCCATAGCTTCAGGCAATGACTGGATTCGTACCTTTTCCAAAAGTGATATCACTGTGAGAAATACAAACGGTCTCGTCCAATATTTTAAATCATTTCTTACAACGGTAACTAATATACCATGAGCACCTATATACAGATATGTGTGCAGGCGAGTATGTGTGAAAATAATATCGACCCAAATGATAGATACAGTTGTTTGAAAAGAACTAGATGCCAGCTGAAAGGATATCGTTTGATCAAGTGTTATATAAGGTTGCTCTCAAAAAGAAAGATAACCCACTTGGCTGGGGCTGTAGAATACACTGACTGCACCTCAGCAGAAGGGTAAGACACCCCCAATGAATGTCCTGTTATGACACTAAACAAGCTGATGGTGAGGTTCTAGAAATGCTAGGGCTTTGGGGAATGCAGAGCACTTCTTAATAACCATTGCTCCCAGGTCCACTCTGGCCCGGCATGGTAGCACCTGATAGAGCCCTATCTTATGCTAAACTGAACGATTTGACTAAACTGAATAGCTTGAAATAGAAATGTTTTTGACAATTAAACCGTACTTACATTTAAACTGCGTGCTTATGCTAAACTGAATTATTTCAAATAGAACTGTTTTTGACATTTAAACTGCATTTACACTAAACTGAATTGTTTAACATAGAACTGTTTTGACATTCAACTGTGTGTAAACAAAATCTGTACTTATACTAAACTGAATTAGCTGAATTAGAACTGCTTGACTAAACTGAATTGCTTGAAATAAAAATGTTTTTTAGAACTAACATGTACTTACATTTAAACTGCGTGCTTATGCTAAACTGAATTGTTTGAAATTGAACCGTTTTTGACATTGAAACTTTACTTACACTAAACTGAACTGTTATATATAGAACGGTTATTACATTTTACCGTGTAAACGAAATCTGTACTTATGCTAAACTGAATCAGCTGAATTAGAACAGTTTGAATGAACTGAATAGTTTGAAATAGAAATGTTTTTGCTAATTAAACTGTGTACTCATGCTAAACTGAATTGTTTGAAACAGAACTGATTATTTGTATAAAAATGGATTTGGCATTAGATAACCTACAAAGGTTGATATGCCATAAAACCCAACCAACCAACCAACCAACTGCATTTTTGTAGGTAGAAGTGTCATGTATACTTGATCCTTACCACATGACATCACACCACTCTATAATTGAATTGATTGGCCACTTTTCCATAAAATGGTTGGTGTCTTCGTAGTGTAGGGTTAAAGCGGCGGACTGCGGGAGTGTAATAAGCAGGTTCGAACTCCAGTCGCGCTATTACGTTCACTTTTGGACAAATACCCTTGGGAAAGCTCTGAACCCCGTTATCCTCCTGGCTATGGGTTAAATAGCATTACTTTTGTTCCTCTACAAGATTGCTTTGGCATTAAATAACCCTTGAAGGTTGATATGCCATAAGACAAAAATGACTGTGCACACCCAACTTAATCTTGAAGAAACAAAATTATTGTGTCAATAAATTGACATTTTTCTGGATTTTATAACTCTTCTGCTTGAGCAGCGTCGATCTCTTTTTCTCGTACTCTTCTTTCTACATTTATCATTATATATATATATATATATATATATATATATATATATATATATATATTTCTTCCAGGCAGCGGTCGTATCGATACTGCTATATGGATAAACTACTTGGACGCTAACTAAACGGCTGGAGAAGAAGCTAGACGGTAATTACACAAGAATGTTGCGAGCAATATTGAACAAGTCCTGGCGGCAACACTCCACAAGGCAGCCACCTACCTCCCATCACGAAAACTATCAAATTAGACAAACCACACATGCAGGACACTGCTGGAGAAGCAAGGACGAGCTCATAAGTGATGCACTTCTATGGATTCCCGCTTATGGCCAAGCAAAAGCAGAACGACCAGCTCGAACATATATTCGACAGCTGTGTGAGGATACGGGATGTAGCCCTGAAGACCTGCCAGAAGCGATGAATGAAAGGGAGAAGTGACGAGAGAGGGACAGGGATATCAATGCTGGCGGCACGACATGATGATGATGATGATATATGTGTGTGTGTGTGTGTGTGCGGAAAATCAACTGATTTCTGTACAAAAAAGTGTTAATCCGTATATATATATATATATATATATAGTATTATTCGGTCCAGTTAAACCAGAGTTGGGTGTAAATCCTTCAGGACAAGAAAATCATTCAGGAGCTGAACATTTAAATTTTCCTGGTAGAGAGCTCAAAGTAATTGATTTTACAGAGCAATATTTCTTTAAAGAAAAAAACAAAGACCGGTTATTTTAGGATTATAAATTTATTTCCATCCTGTTTTTCGTTTCTGGTGTGAACCAAATACACGAAGAAAAATATAACAGGACTTCTTCAGATCCAATGGATAAATAAAACAGAATAGACACGGGGTGGGGAGGAAGAGAGTTGAAGAGTTACCTCCTCGTTTTATTGAGTTTCAGTTTTTTTATTTACCTATTTATTTTATTTTCAAAATTCTTCCGTCAGTTACGGTAATTTAACTTTTTTTTTCTTGTTAAGTTCGATAATTAACTTTTATTTTATGTGATAGAACATAAAAGTTAATTATCGAACTTAACAAGAAATTAAAAAAAGAAAAAACAAACTTGTACTTCTAAGGAAAAATAATGCCAAATGCCGATGCTATGTTTAGTATACGTCTCTTCATGAGATTTAATATTCCAGCACTCCTAGCATACTGTACATTCCCTAACAATATATATATATATATATATATATATATATATATATATATATCGCTTTTCCAACGGAAATAACATCAACTCGGCAGCGTCCAGATCTCGTCATTTGGTCAGTTAATTCAAAAAAATTATCATTGCAAAATTAACGATCCCTTTCGAGAACAACATAGACTGAGTGCATCAGCAGAAATGGGAAACGTACGAAGACCTAAGTAAACAGTGTACTAAGAATGACTGGTCTACTGACATATTTCCTCTTGAGATTGGATGTCAAAGTTTTATTTCGAACGCAACCTCGATATTTTAACCAAAGAAGAGGGAATGTATAGAAAAAATATCCAAAACAAGGCTGTATCTGCATTTGAACGGATATGGCATTCGTACAGATTAAACACCATCCAATAAAGTCTGGTAGTATTGTGAGATACTGCTGGGGCGCCCTGTGTTAGTGGTAATGATGCTTCGGCCCCGAAACTATGCCTGAACCCAGGGTCATCATCTGATGAAGACTTTACTGGAAGCAAAACTGCTTCTTTGGCAGCAGTTTTTGAATATATGTATATATATATATATATATATATATATAATACGGGGGTCGTTCGTATCTTATATTTGAAAATTTTTTTGTATAAATGTAAACTTTTAAATTGATTTGTAGCAAAATTTATTTAATCTCGAAAAATCTTTGTTTTGGGATTAATCAAAAATGGTTGAAAAACAAACAAGAGTATTCCAGGCTTGAACAGAGTTCTGTCATTAAATTTTTGTTGTATAAAAAATGCAAAACATGTGAAATTTACAGAAAAATGTGTGAATTGCATGGAAAAGGGTGTTTTAGTAAAAAAAAAAAAAAAAAAAAAAAAGATTTTACAAATGGGCTAAACATAACTTTGCCACAACGAGCATAAGACAAAAAGGTCAGCCCATGGAGTGAAAGCACAGTGACTCTTCTGTAAAGAAAAGGTACACGGGCAGGGTCTGTAAAGAAGGTCATACTGACAGTCTCCACTGATGATTTTCAGGGGAAAAGTTCTACTGTAAACAGTCCTTCCTAATGCCTGCTCCTTACTCAATAAATTTCTCTCGTATATATATATATATATATATACGTTTGTACGTGTGTATTTTTCTTTCTCGCTCATGGGAGTGTCACGTGTACTAAAATCTTACCTTCTCATAAGCCTCCTCCAGTTTTTCCTGCGAGAGTAGTGTGGTTTGTCACCTGATCAAGTGCTTAGTTACGGCAGAAAAGATGACCCGGTCCTCGTTGAATATAGTTTTTTGATGAAATCAGTCAATTTCAACTTTCTTCTCAGTAGACAGATTTTTATTAAGAAGTGATTAAGAAATAACGATATATATTTAACGCATAGTAAGTAACTTTCGGCCACGTTTTGTTCAATTATATTTTCGATACAAAAACTAGAATCCCATCAAACCCATATTACCTTCTCGCTTATCTATTTTCTTAACCAATCGGAAACTAAATCTTTTCAATCATAAAGCTATCGCTTCCCGATCAACATGTTCGTCATCAAATTTTTTCTTTGTAACTAATTCAGATGGATAAAACTAAACCTAAATTCTCCTATAACCCGTTGTTTTATTTATACTGTATACATTTAAACGAATTTATTGATTTTCGATGTGCGTAAATTTTTGTTACACTTAATAATCAACATGACACAGTTAATCGTCATTTAGAGGGATATTATTCCAGTCACTCATCCAATGAAGAAAACTTGAAGTTCGTCTAAGATCAAGAGTGAAAAAAATCGTTTAGCATTACCGGCCGAATTGAAATATATTCTTGATCTAATGAGCTGGTTAAGAATAATCATTTCTAAAAAACCTTTTCCTTGTCTAGGCCAAAGCAGAGTGGCATTAGTTAATATACATAATAACAACTTTATCAACAATAAAAAAAAATAGCGATATTACCAATCACCATATTAACAGCTACACAATAAAACGACCCATTAGTTGTAACGAAAGAGAAAAACAGTTTTACTATATAGATCTCTGTGCCGGACTAAAGTGAACCACGAAACAGGCTAGGCATGGGTTGTTTAATAGCATATCAACCTTCGTGGGTTATTTAATGCCAAAACCATTCCTTGATGAAGAATGGTTGGTTGGTTGGTTGGTTGGTTGAGTTTTATGGCATATAAAGCTATGTAGGTTATTTCATGTAAAATCCTTTTTATAGAAATAATCAGTTCTATTTCAAACAAATTCGTTTAGCTTGAGTCCACAGTTTAATTGTCCAAAACATTTCTATTTCAAACTATTCAGTTTATTTAAAGTTCTAATTCCAACAATTTAGTTTAGTATAAGTATAGATTTGTGTTTAAACAGTTAACCGCCAAAAAAAAAAAAAATTCAAACAATTCAGTTTAACATAACAACTCAGATTAGTTGTATTTAACCCAGAGTGGACCTGGGAGCGATGGCAATGAAGGAGTACTCTGGACTCCCCAAAGCTCCAGCCTCACTGGAAACTCACCATCAGATTGTTTAATGTCATATCAGGATATTCGTTGGTGGGGTCTTACCCCTCTGCATAGGTGCACTCGCAGTATTCTACAGCCCCAGTCGACTGGGCAATACTCAGAGTTAAATGTAAAAACGGTTTTATTTCAGATAACTCAGTTTAGCATAAGTACGCAGTTTAGATATGAAAACAGTTCTATTTCAAGGAAGTAGAAGATTAGTAGTGGTACTATTCAACTCATAGCTGGGGGATAAGTGGGTTCATGCCTTTCGCTAGGAGTATTTGTTCGAAAATGAGCGTAATAGTTCAAGAGGAGTTCGAACTCGCTCAGTACGATGCTGCAGACCAGCATCTTCATCACCACGCCACAGGGATTAACACACCCTGCAAGACGAACAAAAGAGAGCAGCGGTTAGAGTTGTGTGCCGGATGTGTTTAATGTTTTAGGTTGACGCCAGATCTGAGGAGTTAAGCAGAGAAGAGTCAGTTCAGTGCTTAGGTGAGTGACCACTTTAGAATACCATGTGCCATTAGAAAAATCTGTGGCCTCTATGACCGACTTAGTAAACTTAGTAAATTCTAAGAAATATCTTTAAATTAATCTTCCTGTACTAAAATGTATTTGATAGTGAAGCTTTAGTTCTGCTCTGTCCATTGTGGAGTATCCCTTCGTTGTTATTACTCCCAGGTTAACTCCCACCTGAAGTGGTAGTGTATGTCAATGTCGTATCTATGGACAAACACAGATAAGTTTGAAATTATTTGTATTAGATAGGAATACTTTATACCATATAACTATAACTTATTTTTTATTAAACATAGTTACTTGAAGAAATAATTGTTTACTAAGGATTCTTATTATTAATTACTTGAAACCATATAACCATATGGAAATTATTTGTATCAAATAAGAATAGTTAAAACCTTATAACTGTAAATTATTTATATTTAGAATAGTTACTTGAAGCTATATTAGTTTACTAAAGTTTCTTAAAATTAGTCACTTGAAACTATATAACTGTGTGCAAATTATTTATATTAAGACTATCGCATTGAAACTGTTATTGTGAACATCGGATTATTATTATTATTATTATTTAACTTATTAGAGTTTTTCACATCAGCGTTAGCTGATGGTTTTTCACTGCAGTTTGAATGACAGCAAGTCTCCTCAAGTCTTCATGATTCTTCTCAGTATTCTGGCCGTTCTCAATAATGCTGTCACTTGGATGGTCTCCACTCGTCCGCTAACTTCCTTGTCCTCCAGTCCCTTTAGTAATCCGTTAGTTACTGTTCCAACTGCACCAATTACAACTGGTATAATAGTCACCTTCATGTTCCATAGTTGTTTTGTTTTGTTTTTTTCAAATCCCTAGCAAGGTCGAGGTACTTATCCTTCTTTTCACATTCTTTCAGTTTTATTCTGTGGTCAGCCGGGACAGTCTTGCATGGTCCAACCTCAAAATCCCCACTGCATGGTCGGACCCCAACTTCTTAACACCATTGTCGGACCCCAACTTCAACGGTCTGCCATTGAAGCAGACAACGCAACTGTCTGTCTACATGACCCAAAATCAACTCCCAACTGCCTCTTTTTCAAAATCTTCAAATTATCAGGACCATCGCTTTCGGGCATGATGACATTCACACTCCAGCTTCATTTCCTATCAAGGGTTTATTATGACAATTGTGATTGTCACATCCTTTACGCACGAGCGTAAACTGCAGCCAATGCTATGGACCAGAGATAAGAGCCGAGTAGAAATACTTGAAACCCTTTTACCATGTGTAAACAAACGATTATTATCAAATAAAAATAGTTACTCAGTCATATAATTGTAAATAAGATATCAATATTATAGTGAAATAGTGAAAATACAAGTGTGCACAAATTATTTGTATTAGCAACAATTTTACACGACTCATTGCAAAGTAATAGTTATTTAGAAATAAAAATAAGTGCAATTTAATAAATAATGAAACGGAACATTGAAAATACAATTTACAAATTAATCTAATTTCGGTACTAAATGCCCCAAAAGGAGATGATATGCCATTAAACAAGTAAAATAAACCTGTAACATACCCATACCTGAATATGGGAAACATTCATAGAATGTTCATATATATATATATATATATATATATATATATATATATATATATATATATACATAGAACATAGGAATACCGAAACACGAAAAACACGTAACGACTTCTTAGTTCAGGTACGAAACCTTTTATTACCTTTGAGTTAAAGGTTTCTACATAAGAAAGAGAGATGCACAATCTTTCTATGATGAATTTTCCATCTACCCCCCCCCCCATCACGTGTGGCACCCGCCTCAAGGCCACTGCAAGCTAGCGAAAGTCACCCTTCTTCTTCGAAACGCAAGACTCAACCCAACTGACTTTTCTCAAATCTCCCAAAATCCTCCGAGCACGCTTCCGGTGCATGACGTCATTCACATCCCAAAGTCCTATCTGGGATGTTTATTCTGACATCCCTGAATGACACATCCTCCCTGCACGCGCGCATGAACACCTGCGCTCATGTTGCACCTAACTAACCCATGCCCTGAGCCGAAAGGTTCTCAGCCTAACTAAACCCAAAGGCAAGATATATAAAACGAAATCCCTCGGCCATTATATTACAAACCAAGCCATCTTTAAATTACATTTTACAGGGGTGTCCTCGAGGTGAAATGGTTAAAGCGATGGACTGCGGAATCGTAGTAAGCAAGTTCGTACTCCAGTCGCGCTATTACGTTCACTTTCGGGCAAATACCCTTGGGAACGGTATGAACCCCCTTATCCTCCCAGGTATGGGTTAAATAGTACCACTCCTGTTCTTCTAGGAGAATGGCTTTGGCATTATATAACCCATATGCCATTAAACAAAGAAACCAAACCAAAATTTACATCAAATATCTGTTTTTTTGTATAAAGATATATACGAATAATTTATTGGTTTATTTGTTTGTTATATCTCCTTGGGCATCTCCCTGCTTTTTACCATCAACCTTTAAAAGAAGAAAAGTCTTTGCCGTGAACATATACTGCATTAATACAATAATTTTATCGAACCAAGATTCTGTAAAATATTTCATCCGATGGTCCCCCTCCCGGCAAAAAAAAAAAAAAAATAAATAATGTTCACTTAATTTCTTGATCTAATTTTTTAATTCATCAATTTAATTTCGAAAATTTCTTCTCTATACCAGTTCTTGATCTGATTAGGTTTGGTTGGTTGGGTTTTATGGCATATCAACCTTTGTTGGTTATTTAACGCCAAATCCATTTTTATGTAAATAATCAGATCTATTTAAAACAATTCAGTTTAGCATAGGCACACAGTTTAAATGTAAGTAGAGTTTAATTGTAAAAAATATTTCTATTTCGAGCTATTCAGTTTAGTCAAGCAATTCTAATTCAGCTAATTCAGTTTAGTATAAGTACAGATTTTGTTTACATGTTTTTATCAGTTTACACAGTTACATGTCAGAATATTTCTGTTAAACAATTTAGTTTAGGGTAAATACAGTTTCAATGTCAAAAAACAGTTCTATTTGAAATAATTCAGTTTAGCATAAGCACGCAATTCAAATGTAAGCACGGTTTACTTGTCAAACATTTCTATTTCAAGTTATTCAGTTTAATCAAACAATTCAGTTTAGCATAAGTATGCCGATAGTTCTATTTAACCCATAGATAGGGCCTTATCAGGTGCTACCACGCGGTGCCAGAATGGACCTCGGAGCAATGGCAATAAAAGGGTACTCCGCATTCCCCAAAGCTCCTGCATCAATGGAACCTCACCATCAGATTGTTTAGTGTCATATCCAGGACACTCGTTGGGGGGGGGTCTTACCCCTCTGCAGAGGTGCAGTCAGTGTATTCTACAGCCACAGCCGACAGGGCAATGATCTGATTAGACAATTAGTTCCAAAAATATATAACTCAATTAAAATTCAAATAGTTGATATTGGTTTGTGTAAATGATAGTTTTAAATGGGTTTTACTTTTGTGAGGCTTTACTGAAGTCAACATATATTGTCGATCGTCAGGCACAATTCTTTTTCCTCACCGTCTTGAGATTGCAACGGTTGGAGATGTTCTGAGTAGGTGAGAAATGGATAAATTGCGAATGGTTTACAAGAGGCGGGAAATTATCCATTTGGAATCGCCGGTGGACAGTTAGGAGTCAGGCCACACGGCTGAGGCCAGCGAGAAACGAAAATGAAAAACGACGAAAAAGGATATGTAGATGGTGTGTCAAGAGTAAAGTATGGCGTGTGTGGTCGACCGTTGTCCGGGAATAGACGATTGGTTTTGGTCGGGGCATCGATTTCTCGCTATTTTAGCTTTATCACCTGTTCCGGCTTCGTTTTTCTGAAATGGTCAGAACGAGGCGTTGGAAGGACTAACTTCCTTTTCACCACAACTGACACTTACCGGTCATCTTAAAGCTCTCTCTCTCTCTCTCTCTCTCTCTCTCTCTCTCCGCCCAATTTCTATTACCTATCGTGTCAGTCAGTTTGCTGAGTAAGTAGAGAAGGTAGAAGAATGGAAACGGCAGAGTTAGTGAGGTGATATGGGGGGGATTTTGAAGAGGAAAAAGAAATATGCCGGAACGGATTGGAAGGAAGATGCCAAGGAGGACTCGTGTTTCCTGAATATTCCAAAGAAAAGTAGAAAGAAAGAAAGAAAGAAAGAAAGAAAAATAGACAAAGAAAAACAGGAGAGATCAATAAGACGAAGGAAGAGAAAAAAATTGTTAGAAGGAAAAAAGGTAAAAGAAAAAATAAATAAAGAAAAGAAAGAAAAACAAAAATGAAGAGGAAAAGTCTAAAAGAAAGATAGGCAAAATGAAAAAAAATAATAGGAAAGAAACAATGAAAGAAAGAAACAATGAAAGAAAGAAAGATGTTGAGTCAAAAAACGGGCGGACTGAACGATAAAAGTGCAAGAAGAAGAAGAAGAACAACAACAACAACAACAACAGAAGATCGCGAAAGAGAAAAATCACTGAAAAGAAAACGAAAACAGAAAACCAACCACGGAAGATGTGAAAAAAGAAAGAAAGTTATTATGGTCCCAGCATTTCCACCTCTGCTCCCGCTGGCCTTTTCCCGGGGGTAACTTGGGAACTATCAACTGGATACTTTATTTAAACGACGTAGATATACGTATTTCCGCCGATTATATTAAATGATATTTTATATCAGTTAATTTTCTTAGCGTGGATGGCGGAATGGGAACAATCCACATCTGTAAATAGAATAAATTCCCAGAAGATTACGTCTGAAAAAGGCTGGAGAGTAAAAGGTTGCGGCTATAATCAGAATCGATATGGTGGAGGTGCCCGTGGTGTAATTTGTGGAGTTACCCGTGGTGTAATGGTTATCGTCGTCGGAAATGGACACGGCAACACGAGTTCAAATCCTGGACCAGGCTAACTGCATTTTCAAATAGAACTAATACTCTTGGGAGAGGTATGAATCCAATTATTCTCCCTCCCTCCCTTATGGATAAATAGTAGGACAAACTGAGTTCTTCAGCCTTGGTGAGGCAACTAGTCTAGGAGAAGGAAAGCTGTTAAACTCTGCTTAAAAATTGATCTTGTGTCATATCCTGCTCGAGCGGAGGGGTTGGTAAATATGATAATCACAATTGATATGAGGATACTCGTCTGAGTATATCAGTGAATATTTATTTATCATGAGAAGTCGAACAAAATATGTGCTTCCAATTTGATTTCAGGTGCCTATCAGCTGAAGAAGACATTATTATACTCCATGGCATAATGGTTAGAGTGTTCGCCAATGGCCCGGGAGGCCTGGATTCAATCCTAGGTCAAGTCATACCAAAGACTCAAAAAATGGTACTTGATGCCTCCTTGCTTAACACTTAGCATTATAAGGTAAGGATTAAGAGTAGTGGAGCAATCCAGGGAAAGGAGTAGCGCCCTCCCCTACACCTTGGTGTAGAAGCTATCGAAAAGGGAGCCTTTGGGTCACCCTCGACTACGGTCGCCAACTTTTGCATGATAAACTGTAACTAGTTTTGGTGACTCATTAATAGATTTTAACGGTATGTCAAACTGTTTTGGGTTATTTTATGTCTAGAGGTTGGGGAATTGCGGTCATGGTACGTTTTTATATTAATAACGTTAGTGCAGTTGTTTCTTAAAATTTTCAGCGAACAGCTTCATTATATCAAATATTCCAATCAAATCCATATAATTTGTACACAGTTGTATGATTTCAAGCATTCCTATCCACTATTATTAATCATATTGTTTCAAATAATTATTTCTATTGAATAATAGTCGTTTGAGTACAAACAGTTATATGGTTTCAAGTAACTTATACTTGTCCTTAGTAAACAGTTATCACCATCATCATCATGTCGTGCTGGTAACACGGATATCCCTGACCCTCTCTCGCCACTCCTCTCTATCGTTCATCGCCTCAGGCAGGTCATCTGGACAACATCCCGTATCCTCACATAGTTGCTGAATGTATGTTCGTGCTGGTCGTCCTGCTTTTGCACAGCCATGTGTGGGGATCCATAAGAGTACATCACTTATGAGTTCGTCCCTGCTTCTCCAGCAGTGTCCTGCATGTCTGGTTCGTCTAACTTGAATAGTTTTCGTGATAGGAGGTACTATTTACCAACCCTCCGCTCGGGCAGGATATGACACAAGGTCAATTTTTAAGCGGAGTTTAACAGGTTTGAATTCAGAGTTTTCCTTCTCCTAGACCAGTTGCCTAACCAAGGCTGAAGAACCTAGTCTGTCCTACTATTTACCCATAACTGGAGGGAGAATAATTGGATTCATACCTTCCCCAAGGGTATTAGTGCAATGTGAAATGCAATCAGTCTCGTCCAGGATTTGAACTCGTGTCGCCGTGTTCATTTCCTACGACGATAACGACTACACCACGGGCACCTCCACAACACCTCGTGATAGGAGGTAGGTGGCCGTACCGTTGGTGTCTTGTGGGGTGTTGCCGCTGGGACTTGTTCAATATTGCTCGCAGCATTCTTGTGTAATTGCCGTCTAGCTTCTTCTCCAGCCGTTTTGTTAGCATCCATGTAGTGCATCCATACAGCAGTATCGATGCGACCAGTGCCTGGAAGAAACTGCATTTCATTTTATCGGTTAGGTCTGATTTCCATATAATCGATAGCCTATTGATAGCTGTCCATGCCTTCGTTAACCTCATGTCGATGTCCTTTTCTGTTGATGCGACGCTGCTTCCTAGGTAAGTGAATTTCTCTACTAGTTTAAGAGAGGTTCCGTCTAGAGTGGAGATGTCCCCCGTTTGATTATAGCACATATATTCCGTTTTGTGTGCTTTGACATAGAGGCCTATACCTACGGCTGCTCGTTCCAAACTATGCAGTAGTGTTTCGGCTTGGTCGGGTGTATTTGCCAGTATCGCTATGTCATCGGCGTAGTCGGCGTCGGTAATTGTTTTTGCGGGGTACCTTCAGCTTCTTTTCTTTGTCAGCTCGAAGCCGTTCTCTCTGATTTTGTCAATCGATGTTCTAAGTACGTAGTCTAGACACATGATAAAGAGGTATGGAGCTAGCGTGTCCCCTTAATACAAATAATTTGGACACAATTATGGTATAAGGTATTCCTATCGAATGCGAAAGATTCTAGACCGATCTACTAAACCTATTATATGGACCCTTATAGGTTTAGAGTAGAATTGGGAGTAATTGCACACAGTGCCAAAGTGGAATTGGGAGTAATTGCAATGTAGGAGTACTCCTTACTCACGAGATCTTCAGAACTGGACATTCACCATCAAATCCAGTTTAGTTTCTTACTCAGGTCTCTCTTTTTTGGGAGGATTTTCCCGATTACACCAGTCATTCCTCCAGACATTAAAGTACTTATCTAACTTTATTCTTTTTGGAAAATATGAGGTATTGTCCGAGAAATTAATCTACAGCCTCAGCAGAAATGTTCTGTAAAGTGTTGGTATTAATTATCATCATCATCATCATCATCATTATCATGAACAATAACAAGACGTGCCTGCAGTGCAAATTCCTTTGTCTTTCTCACCATCTGTCCCTACCCACCATCGATCTTGTAGATACTCTAGATGGCATCCAATGTCCGCAAGAGTGTTGAATCCACAAG
Organism: Sepioteuthis lessoniana; assembly: GCA_963585895.1. Lineage (NCBI taxonomy): Eukaryota > Metazoa > Mollusca > Cephalopoda > Myopsida > Loliginidae > Sepioteuthis > Sepioteuthis lessoniana. Next base: position 7,832,591 of record OY757939.1, read on the forward strand.
AGAACTTTGCTTATGAGTGTGTTCTGACCTCACCAGCAGTATCTAGCAAGTCACGATCGATTTACTTGGATGGTAAGTTAGTGACCGTACCCATGCTGTTTTGTATGGTAATGTTTCTAAGATTTGTTAGAAACAGCACGCAACATCATTGTGTAGTTCCCATTTAGCGTCTTTCATCAGGGTTAAAATGTTGTTGCCATACTGTAGAAATAAAATGACCACAGCCTGGAAGAAGAAGTTAAAGTCTAGAAATTTACAGCAAAAATGCAGCTTACGAAAATAGAAATTTGAGAAATACGCTCCAAAATGATTTTTTAAAAGTAAGATTTAATCTAATCAAAAATAAATATGTCACAACTCAGCAAAGAGTTATGATAATATGGTAATGTGAAGCGATCAAGAATAATTGAAGAGTGGTGAACAATGGATGATTGGAATAGAAATATATGGATGAACAGAGAATGACTCAGACGTCAAAAGTCCAAGATATTTCTTGATCTTGGATTTAAAAAATACAAGATCATAGGCAATTGAAATTTTGGTTGGGTCTATGGCATATCAACCCTTGTAGGTTATTTAACGCCAAATCCTGTTTATATATATGTATATCTATATAAAGTAAAGTTGGTGACCATAGTCGTGGGTGACCCGAAGGCTCCTTTTTTGATAGCTACAACACCAAGGTATAGGGGAGGGTTCTACTCCTTTCCCTGGATTGTTCCTCTTTACTCTTGCTCCTTACCTTATAATGCCGAGTGTTAAGCAAGGTAGCATCAAGTACCATTTTTGAGTCTTTGGTATGACTCGACCTAGGATTGAACCCAGGTCTCCGGGGCTATTGACGAACAATCTAACCATTATGCCAATGTCCGGTTTATATATAATATACATATATAAAATATATAATATATATATATACATATGTTTGCTTTTTGCGAGGAGTAAAATGATTCCAAGTATTGCTGTGTAAAACTAATTATTCAATTTTTGTATACAGATAGGGGTTCCTAACGCCATTAGTTTTATTTGCACACAGTTAAATGGCTTCAAGCATCTTTATGTATCACTAACAATTCAATTTAACATCAGTCATTTGTTTGCACTCAGTTAAAGGATTAAACAGTTTTGTTTAATATTTAATCCATTGATGCAAACTAAAGAGCTACAACCAGTTCGAGTCAAAGTAGACTTGAGAGTGATGGCAATGAAGGGATAATCTACATTCTTCTGAGCTCCAGGGGTGGAGCTTCACCATCAGATAGTTTGGTGCCATATACAGAGCATTCGCCGGGTCGGAGGTCTAACCCTTTTGCAGAGATGCAGTCGGTCTATTCTATTGCCCAAGCTGACTGGGCAGAAGGTAACTGAAAAACACTAGAAAGTAAAGATGTTGTTCTTTCCTTTTTTCTTTCTTTTTTCTTTTTTGTGACTTCTTTTCTTTCGTTGCATAATTTGTTATTGACTGATCGTTGAGGAAAGACGATAAGTCAAATTTGCAGAGACGGAAAACAGAAGGCTTTGAGGTGTCTAAATTGGGTTGAAAAATTGCATTGTGGGATGGAGGAAAATTGTTGAAAAATAGGATCCATTATTTCAGGAAAAATTATCCAAGGGAAGATCCTCATCTTTGTTGTTGTCTGTAGATTGCTCTGATCGGCACCCAAAAAAATTGTCTAGAGAAAATTAGAACAAAAGGCAAAATAGAAACGCATAGAAAATTAAAACGAAAAAAAGAAAGAATGAAAAAAAGAGAGAAAGAGAGAGAGAGATAGTAGAAAAAAGGAATGGATTAAAAAGAAAGAAAGAAAGAAAGAAAGAAAGAGGAATGGATTAAAAAGAAAGAAAGAAAGAAAGAAAGAAAGAAAGAAAGAAAGAAAGAAAAAAGAAATGGATTAAAGAGAAGGGAAGAAAGAGTAGGAAAAAAGGAATAGATTAAAGAAAGAAAGAAAGAAAGAAAGAAAGAAAGAAAGAAAGAAAGAAAGAAAGAGTAGAAAAAAGGAATGGATTAAAAAGAAAGAAAGAAAGAAAGAAAGAAAGAAAGAAAGAAAGAAAGAAAGAAAGAAAGAGTTGAAAAAAGAATGGATTAAAGGGAAAGAAAGAAAGAAAGAAAGAAATGGATTAAAGGGAAAGAAAGAAAGAAAGAAAGAAAGAAAGAAAGAAAGAAAGAAAGAAAGAAAGAAAGAAATGGATTAAAGGGAAAGAACGAAAGAAAGAAAGAAATGGATTAAAAGGAAAGAAAGAAAAAAAGAAAGAAAGAAAGAAAGACAGAGTAAAAAAAGAATGGATTAAAGGGAAAGAGTAGAAAAAAAGAAAGAAAGAAAGAAAGAAAGAAGGAATGGATTAAAGAGAAAGAAAGAAAGAAAGAAATGTATTAAATAAGGGAAAGAAGAAAAATCAAGATGAAAAGAAAGAAGGAACGGACAGATGTTAGAAAGAAAGAATAGTGTTTGAATTAAACGAAGAAAGAATAAAGAAAGAAAAAGACACTTAAATAGAAAGAAAGAAAGAAAGAAAGAAAGAAAGGATTGTGTCTTTCGTGAAGGAAAAACTAATAAGAAAAACAGTTGCTAAAGTTAACAAAAGAATAAACGTTAGAAAGGGAAGAGGCAAACTGCGCGAATCGAGGTTCTTCAAATAGGATTGGGGCGAACAGTTTGGTTGATCTATGATTTGGAAATGAACACAGAGCGAAAAACGTTGCACTCCACCTCTACCCCCCCCCCCCACAGTCTCCTTTTCATCCACACAGCCTAAGCTCATCCTATAACTCTACTCCCACCCCAACTTCTTGTTCATTTGTCTCTTGTTGTCACATCCATCAAAACATCTCATCTATCTTTGCTCTTTTCCTATTCTTCGGCCATTGTCCACTTTGCCGCCTTTGGCCAACGCCACATTATTTGTGCTCATCAATGAATCTTCTTTCTATAACAACCAAACCTCCCCCACCCACCCACATACACTCCCAAAAATTCTCTGCTTTCTTCCCCACCCTACCTTCATCTCTTTTCGTTTCTTTCTTTCTTTTTCTGTCTTTTTAGTTTATTTCGTTTATTCATACCTTTCCTTCCTTCCTATATTCCTACCTTTCTTTCCTTTTTTTTCATTCATCTTACCCACCCTTCCTTTTTTTCATTCTTTTCTTCCTTCTATCAATTTTTCTTTTTTTTTTTTTTCGTTTTATTTTCTATCTTTCTTCCCTAACATCATTCTCGTTTTATTTTCCTCTCTCTCTCTCTCTCTCTCTCCTTTCTGAACATTTCTTTCAGATCTTTTTTTCTATCAATGTCCTTTCTTTCGTTGGATTTCTATATTTTTCAATTATCATTTATGTATACGAGGATCATTAAATAAGTTTCCAGGCTTTTTTCGTATGGGCACTTATATTGATAGTACACACGTGAAACTCTAGTCCCCTTCGAAGTAACCTTCTCCAGCTGCAATCCACTTGTACAGTTCCAACAACTTCTGGAAGGCCCCATGGAAGTCCTCTTGTGTGAGCGTGTCAGTGACCTTCGTCACGTCCTCTTTCATCTCCTCAATTGTCTCATAACGATAGCCTCTGAGCTTAAGGAATAACCAAAAGTCACAGGGAGCAAGGTCTGGACTTTAGGGAAAGTGAGGAACTGTCTTGATGCCCATTTTGGTCAAATAGTCTGTGACAAGGATGGAGTTGTGGACTGGTGTATTTCCCTGGTGGAAATGCCACTGACCCGATTTGAAGAGTGCTGGCCTCTTCCGGGGGAATCTTTTGCTGAACTCCCTTAAAACCTCAACATAGTAACCCTACCCCTACGCCTACCCCTAACGGTTTGGCCAATCAACTCTGGTCTATTGACTTCCTTACTCTTCCCCCACCTCCCTGCCTTCCTTGAATCTCTTATGCCATTCAAAAACTGATGCTCGATTCATGCAAGATGGTCGAAAAGCAGTCTGAAGCATTCCATACGTTTCTGTGGTATTTTTCCAAGTTTAAAACAAAATTTTATTGCATATCATTCTTCTAAAGTTTCCTAACGTCCAGATTGCATTTTTGAAATTCTGTGACAATCAGGCTTTATTAGGGTATATTCCAATTGATACTGTAGCTGTTAATTTGAACCTGAAATTATAAAAATTGGTCAGTCATCTCATAAGATGTATAGCAATAACATAGTGAATTTTCAAGAGTCTACGACATACAAATGCCCATACAAAAAAAGTCTGGAAACTTATTGACGGCACCACGTAAGACCATTTCATTCTTTTCGTTCTATTTCCCTTTTGTTTTTTTTTCCTCTCTCTTTTCTTTCTTTTTTTCTTTTCCTCCCTCTGATATATTTTCCTTACTCAACACATTCGGTTTTATTTCTTTGTATTTCTTTTATCTCTTTCATTCTTTCTTTATTTCCATCTTTCTTCACATTTTTTTGCTTATTTCTTCATTTTTCTTGTGTTAGATTTTTTCAAATATTTCTTCTTTGTTTGCCTCAAGTGGTTCCTAAAGCTTTCAATTCTTACCCTCCCTCTATCGATCTTTTCATATAACCTTTCCTATCTTCGCTCCCATTTCTAGTACTTCCCTTTCTTCCTTCCATACTTCCTTCCTTCCATACTTCCTTCCTTCTTTCCTTTCATTCGCTAGTATGCCCAATCGTCTTTTCTTCCCTTCATTCTTCTTTCTCATCCTCCATTTTTCATTATTTCCTTCTTTCCTTTCTTCTTTTCTCCAATCTTTCTTTTCTCATTTTTTTAATCGTTCTAAAATTGAATTTTTCTTTTCTTCATAATCCCCCTCCCCGAATCTCTTTTTTTTTCTTTTTTCGTTTTTTCTTCCCTTTCTTTTTACTTTCTTTATCCCTTCCTACATTGATCCTTTCTTCTTTATCTTCTCTCCTTTCTTCCTTTCTTTTTCACTTTATTCATTCATGTAATCGCAACTTTCTTAAATTAATTCCTTTCTTTCTCCCGTATCTCCCATCTTTTTAACCAAACTTCATTCGTTCATCTTTTCCATACTTTTTTCTTTTCTTTCTTTCGCCCTTCCTTTCTTTCTTTCCTATCTTCTTTCCTTTCTTCGTTCAGAAATCAAACTTTTTCTTTTTTCTTCTTTTCCTTTATTTTTTCTTGCTCCTTTCTTCTTCTCTTTCTCCTTTTCAACTCTCAGTTTTCCTTCCCTCATCACTTTATTTTTTCTTAGGTAGAGTCTTTCTTTTTATCTCTCTCCCTTTCTTATTTCCTGGTTTCACTCATTCATATAATCCCTTCTTTCCTTCCTCTCTTCCTTCCTATCTTCATTCATCATTTCTACCAACTTCCTTCTTTCCTTCTGTTTTTTTTTGGCCATCCCCGCGTCTGTTCTGTTTTTTCCTTCACTGATCCTTTTCATTCTTATTTCATTAATGTTTTCTTCTTATCTTCCTTCATTTTTACTCTTCCTCCAATCATTTTATCCCTTCCTTCCTATATTTCTTTCTTATTTTCTTATCTCCCCTACTCTCTTCCTTCATTCATCGTTTATACCTTTTCTTATTTCCTTTCTCCTTTTTATCCTTCTTTTCTATCTTCCTTCCTTCATTCCGTCTTTCCTTTCTTACAAAATTGAATTTTTTTCTTCCTTTCTTTTTCTTCCCTTTCTTTCTTTCTTCCCTTTCTTTCTTTCTTTCTTTCTTTCTTTCTTTCTCCATTCATCTTTTTCCACTTTCCTTCATTCCAAATTAATATTTTTCTTCATTCCAAAATTCCTACTTTCTTTCTTCCAACCTTCTTTCTTTCTATTTTATTTCTCTCTCTCTCTCCCTCTCTCTCTCTCTCTCTCTCTCTCTACCTTCGTCCCCTAAACTTTCTTTTTCTCATCGCTTTCTTTCTTCATCGATCTTTTTCTATAATCATCTTTTCTTCTTCCTTTTAATTTCTTTCTTTATTTCTTCTTTCGAAATTTCTTATTTTAATCCTTTCTTGAACAGAACTTTCCAAGTCACCCAATTTAGAAAATTAACGCCCACTTCTTCAGCTGATCCCAATCGGTGCCGTATGGACGTGAAGAATAAAAAAAAGTAGACTCTAGAGGAAGAAGAAGAAGAAGAAGAAGAAGAAGAAGAAGAAGAAGAAGAAGAAGAAGAATCAAGAAGAAGAGAGTAGAGTCAATAGGAAGAAGAAGAAAGCAGAGTCCACAAGACGAAGAAGAAGAAGAAAGTAGAGAGTCAAGAAGAAGATGAAAAAGAAGAAGAAGAAAGCAGAGTCCACAAGACGAAGAAGAAGAAGAAAGTAGAGAGTCAAGAAGAAGATGAAAAAGAAGAAGAAGAAAGCAGAGTCCACAAGACGAAGAAGAAGAAGAAAGTAGAGAGTCAAGAAGAAGATGAAAAAGAAGAAGAAAGAAGAGTCCAGAAGAAGGTAGAGACTAGAAGATGAAGAGTACAGGAGAGTGAAGAAGAAGAAGAAGAAGAAGAAGAAGAAGAAGAAGAAGAAGAAGAAGAAGAAGAAGAAGAAGAAGAAGAACGTAGAGTCTGGAAGTAGAAGAAAGCAGAGTCAAGAAAAAGAAGAAGAAAACAAAAACAAAACAAAAACAATTAAACAATGAACAAAGAAATTAATAAAAGAAGGATCTACAAAATGAAGTAAAGAAAGTATCTTGAAAGGAAACATCTCATTGAACGCATCTTGCTTAAACGATGCCATAAAAAATCCATTCAATAAGTAAAAAGTTCAAATTTATTTTGACACTCATTTCTTCACGATGAGTAATGGGTTATGTGCCGGACACTGGCCTCGAAGTTTGCGAGTTCGAATTCCAGCCACGCTATTTCTTTCACTTTAGGATAAATGACTTTTGAAAAGGCCTAAACCCTAAGATAATGCCATTAAACAAAGAAACAAAATATTAACGTTGCCTTTCAATTTTAAAGTGACAAATGCAATTATTTATTTGCCATGTTGTTATAAAGGCACCTATAATTTAAAGAAAATAGTTTTAATAAAATTTTAATTTACGGATTATGAAAATATTCGATTTTTCTTCGATACCTGGATCATATTCATTCTTTCTTGGGTTTCTTTGCGGTTTTTTTAAAGACGTATCAACTTTCTTTAATGATAACGCTGTCCCTTCATAAAAAAGCAGTGGTACTATTTAACCTATAGCTGGGAGAATAAAGAGATCCATGCCTTTCCCCTGCGTATAAGTCCAGAAGTGAATGGGACGGATAGACTTGAGTTCGAACCCACTTACTTGGATTTGTGTCCGTCTAGAATGATAGCCGACGCGCTAAGGGAACTCCTCAGATCATTGATGCAATAATTTTTCAAGTATTCATTTTATTTTTAATCATTCCATAATATATCACGACAGCAGCGTTTATAAATCACATTGATATCAATGTTAAAATAGCAGGACTTCAATTTTTTGTGGAAAAGATCTTTTTACCGAAGAGAAAAATAAATCATTTTTTTTACTATTTCTAAAGCAAATTCTTACGTGTATAGGTTTATGTAGTAAAATTATCGTGATTTTTTTTTCGTTTTTTTTTGGGGGGGGGCGGAAGTAATGGAAATAAAAGGGTGATTCCACACTTCCCAAAGCTCTTGAACCGAAGCCTCACGATTGGGTGTAATTTGATGTCATACACATTACACTAGTCTGATAATGTTTGCTCTCTCTCTCTCTCTCTCTCTCTCTCTGTGAATAACTTTAATACAAGCGATATGTCAACGTGTCTTCTTCTGATCTTATCTATATATACTCACCCTTGCAAAAATAATGGAATTAGTATACTTAGAGGATGTTTACTGATGTTGTATATTGACCTCCGACAAGGCCGGGCTGTCAGAATAGGAAATGCACCTGTGTAAATAACAGGTGCATCCGGTCGAGGAATATCAGGATATTATAACCTTGACCGTGGACGGGTTGAATGAGTGCGATTGTGACGCTCGCAGGATGAAGAGTGGGCGTCAAATCATTATATAACCCGGGTGAAGACAGAAAGTCAGTTAGTTTGGAGATCAGATCAGTTGGACACAAGATGCGGTAGAGAAAGCCAGCACCAGGCAGAGTGGCTCCTCAGGCCCCCGATTGAGCAGTTGGAGTTGGAGATAAGATGCTGGATTGAGGAACATGTCCCAGAGAGGCTGAGCCCCCAGGCCCCCGGTTGAGCAGCCCAGGAGAACGGGAAAGAAACGCAGTTATGGCCAATAGAGTGGGGGTCAATATGTTGCAGTTCTGTTCGGTCTCCAACTCCCTCTCACACACAACCCTTTCAAATAAAATGGGAGGTATATTATTCTAAGAACTGTGTCGCTCGTCCTTATTGTGTCGTCGTTATGATTCTGCATGCATATGTGTTTGTATAGTTGGTCATGGCTATACAACACTGATTGGTTTGGTTGTTTAATGGCATATCAACCTTTGTAAGTTATTTGATGCCAAAGCTGTTCTCCAAGAAGAACAGTAGTGGTGCTATTTAACCCATAGCTGGGAGGATAAGGGGGTGTTCATACCTCTCCCAAGGGTGTTTGCCCGAAAGTGAACGTAATAGCGTGACTGGAGTACGAACTCGCTTACTTCCGCAGTCCACCGCTTTAACCATTACACCACGAGGACATCCCGCCGATGTTCACTGAGGTTTTATACTAAACAGCAAAGCATCAACAGGAAGGACTAAAGATCTTCTAACAACTATTCGAGAAAGTTGGAACCACTTTGATTAAGAATATTGTTTTAAATGAGTGAAATCGATTCTTGAAATAATTAAGATTGTAATAAGAACTTGAAGAGAGGTGATTAATTATAAGTTCTAATATCTGAGCCAGAATGTTCAGCTATTAAATGATGTTTGAGGCTTATTTGTAATTAGTTTATTTACTGGTAAATTTAAAAAGAAAATTAAGAGAATGTCCTTTAAGTTTACTAATTCCATTTTTTTCCCAAGCGGGGGAGTAGATACGAGTTTAACCCGCATTAGAATTCATTTCTTTCTTCCGACTTCATGCTACTTAATTTAACACCAGGATCTCCACTCTAGAAGGAACCCCTCTTAAACTAGCAGACAAATTCACTTACCTAGGAAGCAGCGTCGAATCAACCGAAAAGGACATCGAAACGAGGTTAACGAAAGCATGGACAGCTATCAATAGGCTATCGATTATATGGAAATCAGACCTAACCGATAAAATGAAACGCAGTTTCTTTCAGGCAGCGGTCACATCGATACTGCTATATGGGTGCACTACATGGACGTTAACAAAACTGCTGGAGAAGAAGCTAGACGGCAATTACACAAGAATGCTGCGAGCAATCTTGAACAAGTCTTGGCGGCAACACCCCACAAGACACCAACGGTACGGCCACCGACCTCCTATCACGAAAACTATTCAAGTTAGACGAACCAGACATGCAAGACACTGCTGGAGAAGCAGGGACGAACTCATAAGTGATGTACTCTTATGGACCCCCCACACATGGCCGTGCAAAAACAGGACGACCAGCACGAACATACATACTGCAGCTATGTGAGGATACGGGATGTTGTCCTGAAGACCTGCCTAGGGCGATGAACGATAGGGAGGAGTGGCGAGAGAGGGTCAGGGATATCCGTGCTACCAGTGCGACATGATGATTATGATAATGATGATGATGATGATGAAAATAATGATGAGGATATTCGATCTAGAAAAAAAAAATCGGAAATATCATGAAGGAAAATGCAGTCCACAATTAATAATGAAAACAGTCGGAGAGTATCCAACGAAGAAAAATGTAAAAATCAAATATAAAGACATAGGACAGTATAAGTAATTAGTTCAGTCGTCGGAAAAAAAAACTATAAAAAGAAGGAAAATATTAGGCCGAAGATAGCATGGACAAATGACGATAATTCATTCTAAAACTTCGGAAGGCCGGAGAATATGTTGGCCAAAACGTTCTATAAAAAACTACAATGAACATTTCTTGGATTAATGGAAATACTTCATCTAAAAAATTCATACGGTGAAAATCAGAAAATATATTGGCCAACCATTGATATAAAATTCCTAGATCGTAAACAGAATAATCCGCGGGGTAATCCGCGGGATAATCCGTGAAATAATGAATCTGTTTTATCTCAGAACTTCTGAGAATATTTACGCGTGACTTAACTGTGACCGGATTCCATTTAACTTCGATCTCTCTCGGCCCAAAATCGTTTGCTTTGAATCAATCGACCGAATTGAATAGTTCTATCTCCAAATGAACAGCTTTACACAATTTTCCAACCTGCGATCAACAACTGATCGACCTACATCAATCGGGCTTGACGAATAGCCGACCTTTACTCGTTCACTTTTACTTTTCGTCTCTAGATGTCACTACTAGTTGCCACTTATCTACGACCACAGGAAGCAACAAATATAAGATATGGACTTAAAGGGAGGTAACTAGTGTACCGTGATAAAAGAAAATCCTTGCTTCACGTGTACCGTATCGGAATAAAGCTAAAGAGATGTGGTACTCATATGATTTATTTTCTTGTCTCTTGATACTTGATACCTACCAGATAAAATTATTTATATATATGGCAGGGTCGATAAATAAAACGATACAAAATGCAGTGATGGTTGCAACGTTTCCTATATGGTAAGCAATTGTATAAGCAATATAAGTTATCTATCTATCTATCTATCTATCTATCTATCTATCTCAGTCTGTTCATATCTATCTATCTATCTATCTCAGTCAGTTCACTTCATCTATCTATCTATCTATCTATCTATCTATCTCAGTCTGTTCATATCTATCTATCTATCTATCTATCTATCTATCTATCTATCTATCTATCTATCTCAGTCTGTTCATATCTATCTATCTATCTATCTATCTCAGTCTGTTCATATCTATCTATCTATCTATCTATCTATCTATCTAAGTCTGTCTATATCTATCTATCTATCTATCTATCTATCTATCTCAGTCTGTTCATATCTATCTATCTATCTATCTATCTATCTATCTATCTATCTATCTATCTCAGTCTGTTCATATCTATCTATCTATCTATCTATCTATCTATCTCAGTCTGTTCATATCTATCTATCTATCTATCTATCTATCTAAGTCTGTCTATATCTATCTATCTATCTATCTATCTATCTATCTATCTATCTATCTCAGTCTGTTCATATCTATCTATCTATCTATCTATCTATCTATCTATCTATCTAAGTCTGTCTATATCTATCTATCTATCTATCTCATTCTGTTCAAAACAATCAACTTATCTTTTTCTGTCTTTTCTTATTTCTCTCATTTTGTTCTTATCTATCGGATTGTTTGATTTTCTATCTCTTTCAGTTCATATCTAATACTATATATATACATATATGTGTGTGTGGAGAGAAAGAGAAAGAGAGAGGGGAGAGAGGGGAGAGAGATTGTATGCGTCTGTCTGTCTGTCATTCTGTTCAAATCTATCTCGATCGGTTCATAATCTCTCTCTCTCTCTCTCTCTCTCTCTCTCTCTCTCTCAATATATAGTTAAACCAGACTTGGGAGTAATTCCTTCAGGACAAGAAAAACATTTAAAAGCTGAACATTTAAATTTTCTTGGTAGAGAGCTCAATGTAATTAATATTACAGAGCAATACTTTCTTTAAGAAAAAAAAAACTAAAGACCGGTTATTTTAGGATCATAAATTTATTTCCAACAAGAAAAATATAATAGGACTTCTTCAGATCTTATGTATAATTTATCCATAAGATCTGAAGAAGTCCTGTTATATTTTTCTTCGTCTTTTTGGTTTATATCAGAAACACAAAACAGGATGGAAATAAATTTATAACCCTAAAGTAACCGGTCTTTGTTTTTTTCTTAAAGAAAGTATATATATATATATATATATATATATATATATATATATATATATATATATATATATATATATTAGGCTTATCTATCTATCTATCTATCTCGGTCTTTTCGTATCAATCAATCTACCTTGTTTATTCTTTTTGTGTCTAACTAGTTGTCGTTGTATCGTTCTGTTCTTCTCATTCTGTTCATATCTATCTAATTCTATCTGTGGGTTTCTAAGTAGCTGCCTAGCTTGCTCAGTCATTCCATATTTTTCTATTTTTAGTGAATTTGCTGAAAGACTCAGTTCAATCAAAATGCAACATTTTAATTTTCAAGGAAAGCGGGCCGATACAAAGAGCTCAGAAAGTTTTTTTTTAATTTCTTCACTTTCTATGTATTTCTGCAGACTAAATTATACTAGTTACTAGTTGAAATACCGGTCCACGTAGGGTAACAAGTTAAGGCAGGTCTATCAAACAAATATTTTTAAATATCGTTTCTACTTATTTCGCTTCTTTAAAAAAAATTGTCTATTTTACATTGTTGCTGACAATTAAAAATTGACGCCAAACAGGTACGGATAGTAATAGATATCATGTGAGATACATTCACTTTACAGGAAATAGATTTACCGTTTATATTATCTTATGAAATTAATATTGTAAAATATCTCACGAAGTTTTGTCCTGTAATATTTTTTAATCTAAGAAAGTCACACTGGGGAGATTGATCGATTTAGACATTTTTTCCGTCTCGTCGTTACAACCTCAGCAAAAATACAATCGATTAAGAAGAAGAAGAAGAATGCAAAGAAGAAGAAGAATGCAAAGAAGAAGAAGAAGAAGAAGAAGAATCTATCACAAGAAGACCGAATCAAATCTAAAAGAAAGAAAGCAAATAAAAAATATCTGCTCTCAAAAATAGATTAGAGAATGTTCGATCGGTGAGATAGTGGCGATTTTGTTAACAGTTCGATCCTCGGTGAATGACTAGGATTTTGAAAGGTGGTTTCAGAACCAGAAGGTCCTTTAGACATAGAGCACAATCTCTTTATATATTATTAAAGGAAGTAAAATAAGACAAAAAATAAACTCTCTGAAAACGAGAATAGAAAATATTCAAAGTGTAGTAAGCAGTGAGAGACAGAGAGAGAGAGATAGAGAGAGAGAAGAACTAACAAACTAACCTGGAAGGTAATTGCATATAGTGAAGATGATCCACTGGGAACTGTTCAAACAACTGAAGTTTGACCATAGACGAAGCTGAATCAAAAGTTATGCAATATTTTTGTAACGTGGGGAACAATTCGGCAACTCCAGATGTTTTTGTCAAGGTCATGAATGGGACAAATCACGATACTACCAAAGTTAAAGTTCCTAAATTAGACTACATTAGACGTTTCTTTGTGCGTCTTTCAAATCACACACCAAGTGAAACAATGCACAACGTGTCAGCGCATCAACTAACACGATACTACCAAAGCAAAAGTTTCCGATTTAGACTACGTTGCTCGTGTATATGTGCATCTTTCAAACCACACATTATGTGAAGCATTGCACATCGGGTCAACACACAACAACCGGTGATACCTAACACGGCTTGAACTGTTTCAGTTTAGTGATATACGAGGTACCTTCAATAGGTTTCCAGACTCTTTTTGTACAGGCATTTAAAATTGTCATAGACTCTTGAAAATTCAGTATCTTATTGCTATACATATTATGAGATGACTGACCAATTTTTATGATTTCAAGTTCAAATCAACAGCTACAGCAGCAATTGGAATACACCCTACTAAAGTCTGATTGTCTCAGCTGGCGAATTTCAAAAATGCAACCTGGACGCGAGGCCACTTTAGAAGAACGATATGCAATAACATTCTGTTTTAAACATGGAAAAAAATGCCACAGAAACGTATGGAATGCGTCAGACTGTTTTTCGATCATCTTGCATGAACCGAGCATCGGCTTTTGAGTGGTATAAGAGATTCAAGGAAGGCAGGGAGTCTGTGAGGGATGATGAGAGTTGGGGGAGGAGTAAGGAAGTCAATACACCAGTGTTGATTGGCCAACGGGTTAGTCTTAGGGTTAGGGTTACTATGATGAGTTTTTAAGGGAGTTCAGGAAAATATTCCGTCGGAAGAGGACAGTGGCATTTCCAGCTGGACAATGCACCAGTCCACAACTCCATCCTTGTCACAGACTATTAGACCAAGATGGGCATCAAGACAATTCCTCAACCTCCCTATAGTTCAGACCTTGCTGCCAGTGACTTTTGCTTATAGCCTAAGCTCAAGGAAAAACTTAGAGGTCGTCGTAATGAGATAATTGAGGAGATGAAAGTGACGAAGGTCATTGACATGTTCACACAAGAGGACTTCCTTGGGGCCTTCCAGAAGTTGTTGGAACGGTACAACAAGTGCATTGCAGCCGGAGGAGGCTACTTCGAAGGGGACTAGAGTTTCATGTTTGTACTATCAATAAAAGTTCCCATACAAAAAAAGTCTGGAAACATATTTAATGAGCCTTGTACGCCCCACAAACGTGCATGAACCAAAATATGGTAAAGCTTTTGACTCAGCCAAAACTATCAGTATATACTGACCAGAATCTATCAAAAAGGAGACTCAGGTAATTCGGAGATTTCAAGATAAAAGCGGCTCAGAGCCAGAGTTCTTTTTTTTTTTTTTTTATAGTTAACGATGAGAAAATGATGTGAGGAATAGTGAAAGTGGCCGCTCCGAGAAGATTAAGAATAAAAGCAAAATAAAATAAAAAGAAATTGAATAAATACAGAGCTGAAAAACTATGGAACATGAAGGTGACAGTGATAACATTTATAACAGGAGCACTTGGAACAACTCAAAGAATTTGAAAAAAAAAACATTTGGAAAACTAGAATTCCGGTGAGGGATTGATATCATTCGGACCAGAACACCGCCGATTTCGGCTTGAATGCTAAGATTCCTAGAAAAGATTTTCTAACACTCGGACTCTAGTGAAGGCGATGAGGATGAAGAAGACTAGCAGGTGGTCTTCACACTGCTGTTAGCACGACTTGATGATGATAAGGATGAAGAAGACTAGCAGGTGGTCTTCACACTGCTGTTAGCACGACTTGATGATGATAAGGATGAAGAAGACTAGTGTTATGTTTTGACCTTTTGACCCGGCCAAAAATGCCATTCAAGGTGATGCACCGGAAGGAAGTGACACATTCTAATGGTAGTTATGAGAGGAAATCGCGTGGCGGAAATTGGCTGATGAAATGGGACGAAGTAAAAAAAATCCCATTATACTCACATAGACTGACGCACCGGAAGAGGGTGACCTCTGAACTGCATGACAGTTATTTCCGCTTGATACTATTTACCAACCCCTCCGCTCGGGCATGATATGACACAAGGTCAATCTTTAAGCGGAGTTTAACAGGTTTGAATTCAGAGTTTTCCTTCTCCTAGACTAGTTGCCTTATCAAGGCCGAAGAACCTAGTCTGTCCTACTATTTACCCATAGCTGGAGGGAGAATATTTGGATTCATACCTTTCCCAAGGTTATTAGTGCTATGTGAAATGCAATCAGTCTCGTCCAGGGTTTGAACTCGTGTCGCCGTGTCCATTTCCTACGACGATAACGACTACACCACGGGCACATCCCTAATTATTTCCGCTTGATGACGATTAAACATTCGATTTCAAAGATCACGTGGGCGATCAAGTGGGCGTTGAACTATTATATAGCTCAGTCAAAACAGAAGTCAAGCCAGTTGAGTTGCAGACAGTTGAGTTGAAGATCGGACGGAGTTATAGACGAGATGTGGTAGGGAAAGCCACATCAGGCCGAAGGGGCCTTTGGGCCCGGATGAGTTAAGGTCCGGAGAAGATGCTAAGATGCCGTAAAGAAAGCCATCACCCAGCAGAGTGGCCTCTGGACCTCCGGTTGAGCATCAAAGAACGAGAAAGAAACAACATTGACGGTCATAAGTTTGGGGTCAAAATATTTCAGTTATGTTCGGTTTCCAGCTACCTCTCACACGCAAACCTTGAGTAACCCTTTTCGAACCCTTACAAATAAAGTGAGAGGTAAATATTTTTATAAAGAAGTCTTCCTGCGTCTGTTATTCATTGCGTCTTAATTATTGTGTCGTTGTGATGCTGTAGATGAGCATATAACACTGGCAGGTGATCATCAAACCGTGCTAACAGCAGAATTCCCTGACTCTCTCTCTCTCTCTCTCTCTCTCTCTCTCGCTATTCATTCCTATCGTCAATCACTCGTAGCAAGTCTTCTTGACAACATCCAGTGTCTGCACAGAGCTGATGTATGTATGTTAGTTGACCAAAACTGGTGCTAATGAGTCCATATGAAAACATGCGATAAAACGAACCTTTATTCATATTGATGGAAATGGCAAAGAATTCAAAGAGCTTCTATGGAAGCACAAAGGCATAATAATATCAATCCCAATACTCAAAGGCCGTAATCAAATGCGCAGTGGTTGCAAAGTGGAATAAATATCACAACACCATTCCACTCTCTCGATTTTCCACAATCTCATTCTTTATATATATATATATATATATATATATATATATATATATATATATATATATATATATGCATTTTAAGTGTCCTTAATTATGTGTATATTTTTAAATAAATCTATTCAAACCTATGTCTCAACTTTGGTTTCTCTCTTTCAATACCTTTTTAAATCTCTCTCTCTCTGTCTCTGTCTCTGTCTCTCTCTCTCTCTCTCTCTCTCTCTCTCTCTCTCTCTCTCTCTCTCTCTCTCTAGCTCGCTCGCTATTCATTCCTATCGTCAATCACTCCAAGAAAATCTTCTAGACGGCATCCAGTGTCTGCACAGAGCTGATGTATGAAAGTTAGTTGACCAAAACTGGTACAAAGGGGTCGATATGAAAACGTCGCTCATGAGTTCGTCCTTATTTCACCAGCAATGTTCAGCATATCTTGTTCGTCTTGCTTAGAGTGTTTGTGAGATGGGAGGTAAGTGGTCGTACAGCCGCAATTCTTTAGGACGTTGCTTCCAGTAGCATTCTCGAGTAGTTTCCAACTAGCTTTTTTCTCTATGTGTTTCGTTAGCGTCCTGGTGATGCATTCAGACAGTAGTACTGACACCGCTACAGCTTGAAAGAAATCCCGTTGTATTTTATCAAAGAGATTAGATTTCTCTATGAATGGTAACCTGTCAATGCGTATGCTGATATCCCTTTCAGTAGCTGAGATATTACTGCCGACGTACGTTAACTGGACTGTTAATTTTAGAGGTTTGCTTCTTAAAGTAGAGATTACTTTTTCTTGTTTAAAATACATGAATTCAGTTTTATTTATATTCACGAAGAGGCCACCGCCTTCTACTGCTTGCTCCAGGCTATGCAGTTGGGATTCGGCTTGTGCAGGTGTACTGGTTTTAAAAATAATGAATCACTGATATCCTTCATTTATGAACATTAAATAAGCGAGAGAAAATCAGATTGTAAAAAATGAAAACGCTTTTGATACACTAAAAATATCACAGAGGGAAATGAAAGGAAATTAAGAAGCTAGATAAATACCAAGACTTTGCCGGAGAACATCTCCAGATTCTTCACGATTATTCTATGTCACCTTCATGTTAACGCTGTCACTTTCATATTTTACAGTGACAGAGGAAAATTAAAACTCCCAACTCTTTCAAGAAGAAGTGGGTTTGGATTTGGTTGGATTTTATGACATATCAACCATTATTGGTTATTTAATGCCAAATCTTGTCTGGCTATACAGGAAGTTTTCAGGGTTGAATCCTGCGTCTTAAGACACTAAATGTGACCGGGCGGTCGTCGCCTAGCGGTACCAATTATGACCAGATGGCGCTGGGATCCAAACCAAATGTGACCGGCCAATCTGGGGCGTTGCCAGTTACGGGGAATATTTCTGGGTACAGGAAATTTCTTGAATACCCGGTAATAATTCGCTATCTGCCTAAGGTGGAATTTAGGATACGGACAAATAATCAAGCAATAATCTTTTCAGCAATTAAACAGACGCCTCTGCACAATTACCTAAGGAAAAAAAGAAAAGAAAATCGACAATAAACAAAATATGATAGCTTTGCCACAATATTAGGGTTTGGGGTATATCTGTAACATCGTGAATTTCTGAGACCGACAAAAAGGAGTTTGATACCCAGCAAAAAAGATAAAGTTAAGGTAGATTTTAGAAGACTAGAAAATACATTGCGAATGTATAATCGCTTTTGAACGGGCTGTGTAAAAAGAAGAGTATTGTTTATTTCAACGTGAAAATTTCTGTAACAAAATCAGCGTTTGAAGTATTATAATCAAAAAGAACTTGTTAAACATCGGAATTATTCGATGGCAGATGAAAATTGTTAATGTTTTTTTAAAAGATTTAAAAATTCAGTTGAGGGGAAAAAATACAGTCTCATCAAGGAAAAAGGAATTTTAGCTCGTTTGAAGATGAAAACAAAATGATGTCAACTCAAAGCTAACTAACTAATCAAAAAAATTCTGACCCTAAATTTTGCTCAGGAATTCACTGTGTCATTTTTACAGCACACATGATTTACTGCGAGTGACGGTTTTTGAAATAATCCTCACACACCCTGACCTAACTATGAAAACACATAAATTAACCAAAAAAAGAAACAAATTCAGATTGTTTGGCAAACGGGTCGAAGTCTGACGTAGCGGAATGTACTCAGACCGGGGAGACGAGATAAGGAAAAGAAAACAGTCAGAGAGAGAGAGAGAGAGAGAGGGTGAATTTGACCAAGTTTGACGTATGGTAGATTTCCCCCGATTCTAAGCGACTAGCCTTGCCGTGGTGGAAGATAGAAAATAAGCTAATACCTGTCGGTCTCTGAACGAATTGGTTTATGTAAAATGTTTATAAATGACTATTTATCGAATTTACACTAAACACTATTATTGTGGCAAAGCTGAATAGTTTTGTTTATGGTCACAAAATATATGTTTGGCATGGCGAGACCCCGTCCATTTATATATCAAAGAAATTGTCATTCATCCACTTCTTACATTATACAATTCTTTCTGAGACCGACGTGTATTAGCTTATTTTTCTATCTTCCACACAGTTCGATACGAGGCGAACAAGCTCAAAACCGGAGGAAGCCACCTTCAAACTCGGTCAAAATCTATCCACGTCTAAATCGGTTTGCGTCCGTTTTCATTATAGTTGAATTTATGCTTTTGCTTGGCCATATGTGGGGGTCCATATGAGTACATCACTTATGAGCTCGTCCTTGCTTCTCCAGCAGTGTCCTGCATGTCTGGCTCGTCTAACTTGGATAGTTTTCGTGATAGGAGGCAGGTGGCCGTATAGTTGGTGCCTTGTGGGGTGTTGTCTCCAGGACTTGTTCAATATTGCTTGCAGCATTTTTGTGTAATTGCCGTCTAGCTTCTTCTCCAACCGTTTAGTTAGCGTCCAAGTAGTGCATCCATACAGCAGTATCGATACGACCGCTGCCGGGAAGAAACTGCGTTTCATTTTATTGGTCAGGTCTGACTTCCATTTGATCGATAGCCTATCGGTAGCTGCCCATGCCTTTGTTAGCCGCGTGTTGATGTCCTTTTCGGTTGATGAGACGCTGCTGCCTAGTTAGGTGAATTTGTCTACTAGTTTCAGAGGGGTTCTGTCTAGAGAGTAATACATTTTTAAGTATGTAGTTGATTGCAAAATAGAATAGGGCAATGAAATTAACAACTTATCTTGATTGGCAGTTTCATCTTTTCAAATCTTTCATAATTCACTTCAGAATTATCAGGTCAGTTCATTCAACTTTTTAAAAAAATTTCTTTTGTTTCTTTCATTCCTTTCCACTACGACGTTATTGTTCAGATGTATAGTGGTGCTTCTGACTCTTTCACGCAGTTGTGCAATCTTTTCATTTCCATTTTGGGCGTTTCTTTTTCATCTTCGGAGTTAAGGTGACGTGGTATTTCGTGCAGATGGAATAGCGGAGATACTTCATCATTCATAGTGTGTTTTGTGCTTGTCTGAATTTTCTTTCACTGGACATGTTTAACATAACATGTCAGTTATGTTCACACAATTCAGATATGGCGGTCTCGACTGACTTTCTGAAGTTGTTTCTCGCGCTGGGTTATCCGTTTCCTTTCCAGCGCTGCTATACGGCTATCTAATTGGCTGTCATTATCCAATCAGCAGTCTTCTATAGTCTTTTATCCGGTTCCCTTTTTATGTGATAATACAGTCATCTGATTGGCTGTCGTTACCCAATCAGCAATCCTCTATAGTTTTAAATGTCCATTTCGTTCGTCACCACTTTCTTGCTATTGTAGCAGGAGTGATAATTTGTAGGCACACCTGTTGAGTGAAAGGAGAAAGAGATTAATCTTAACGCAATGTGGTGAGGAGACGTGGCTCAAAAAGCCGTCACGTCACAATATGAACACGGAAATTACAGAATCAGAAAACAATAAATCCTCTCATCATCATCATCATGTCGTGCCGCTAGCACGGATATCCCTGACCCTCTCTCGCCACTTCTCCGGTTACGGTTTTTATTTTCTATTACGATAAGTGTCACGATTAGTGGATCTCCAGAAGCACGATATGGATACCCCAACCTTTAAAAATATTTGAATATATGAAACTGAACACATCCTACAGAAGGTTCTGTTGGAAAAGTCAATACACAGAAGCGTTACCTTTGCGATGGACTCAACTAGTTAACAGTCGAATAGCAAAATATATATCATCATCATCATGTCATGCCGCCAGCACAGATATCCCTGACCCTCTCTCGCCACTTCTCCCTATCATTCATCGCCTCTGGAAGGTCTTCAGGGTTACATCCCGTATCATCACATAGCTGCTGTATGTATGTTCGAGCTGGTCGTCCTGCTTTTGCTCGGCTATATGCGGGGGTCCATAGGAGTACATCACTTATGAGCTCGTCCTTGCTTCTCCAGCAGTGTCCTGCATGTCTGGCTCGTCTAACTTGGATAGTTTTTGTGATGGGAGGCAGGCGGCCGTATAGTTGGTACCTTGTGGGATGTTGCCACCAGGACTTGTTCAATATTGCTCGCAACTTCCTTGTGTAATTGCCGTCTAGTTTCTTCTCCAGTCGTTTTGTTAGCGTCCAAGTAGTGCATCCATATACAATCCTATAAACATGTAGAAATTAATGAAGCCATTGGCATCAATCATACAATAAATAAATAAATAAATAAATAAAGGAAAATGATTTTTATAAAAGAAAAGGAGCCATACTAAGTACAGAATTAAATGCAAACAATTCACTCATCGCAATTAACACCCTGCTAAGACCAGTCGTGACATACAGTTTCAGTATAATTAATAAAACAGTTACTGAAATTAAAAAATGGATACTAAAGATAAGAAACTAATAACCTGTCCCAGAATGCATCACTCAAAAGCAGACTTAGAATGCCACTATGTCAAGAGTAACAAATAGTCAAAGAGGCTTAATACAATAAAAAAACCCTTAAAAGAGCCACTATAGACTTGAGGCATACTTAATGCCAAATTCATTTTATATATATATATATATATATACTAATCTAATATTTACCAACATTCACGGTACCAGAAAAGAAAAAAAAAACACGCCATGAACAAGAGATAAGAATATCTCAAATCACCACCCGGGGGAAAAAGAAAAAATATTATAGGTCAAAAAGAAAGAAAAGGCCAACCTCGTCAGACCCCTTGAAAAAAATCAAGGGATATGCAGTCAGTTGGTCAAAAGAAAACTAAAACCTTCCGCGAACACTGCAATGCTACAATTACAAGAGTGCTCAACACGAGTGGAGCCAATTATAAAATCAACTTAAATCGCGATGATCCGATAAGGTGAAACTTTAGTAGATTTCCGACTCGCGATTTAAGTTAATTTTATATATATATATATATATATATATATATATATATATATATATATATATATATAGGTGTTATTTGATCCAGTTAAACCGGAGTTGAGGTAATTCCATCAGGACAAGAAAACTATTCAAGAGTGAACATTTAAATTTTCTTGGTAAAGAGCTGAATGTAACAGACATTACAGAGCAATAATTTCATTAAGAAAAAACAACAAACCGGTCGCATTAGGATAATAAATTTATTTCCATCCTGTTACGAAAAAAATTTAACAGGACTTCTTCAGATCCGATAGATAAAATAAATCAGAATAGACACAGGAAAGAAGGGTGGGAAGGGATAGAAAAGGGGTGAAGAGTTATCTTCTCATTTAGCCCACTTCCGGTTTTTTTTATTGTCGGTTAGAATTATTGTAAATTTATTTTAAATTTTTTTTAGATTTTTTAACTTTATTCAATAGCTTTACGTAATGATACAGTAATAATTATATGAATTTAAAAGCAAGATTTAATTAAATTTAATTTCTTTTTAAAAAACAAATTTATTTAGAACCTATTAATCAGTTACACTTTTGATAATTGGTACGTATATATGTTATATTTTTTCACATTTTCTATCTAAAATTTCATTTCATTTATTCATTTACATTAATTCTCAGTTTAATTCTATGTTTTGCTTTTTTTTAAAGAAATTCTTTAAGTTAATATTCTATAGTTTAAATTTAGCCCTATGTCTACACCTAGCTATTAATTCACTTCTCTTATTTAATAATTTTTCCGGCTCTGGATACAGCAAAATGGGCATTTTTTCTTCGAAACACAATTTATATATATATATATATATATATATATATATATATATATATATAAAGAAAAAACCCACAAACAGGAAAAGGAAACAAACACAATAACCTAGAAAGAGAGGTAATTTTTTTTTCTCTTTTTCCCCTCTCTTGGATTTTTTTTTTTTTTTCGTCAATTACGAATCAGATCTTTTGTCGTGGTGTTCTCTGTGGAAACGGGACTGAAAAAAGGTACCTTTTTTTTTTAGAACGTATGACATATGCTCTATTTAAAGGTGTTCTAAAATTGTGTTGGTGCCATAAAGTATATATATATATATATATATAAAGAAAAAAAAATCCAGTTCTTAGGATATCATTATAAATTACTTCAAGTCTAAGATGACCCTCTTCAGATGGTAAAAGAAAAATACTGTTTTGTATTTGAATATCATTTAAGTATGTTTATATTGCTTTTTATTCCAACGCATAACAGTATTTTTATTTCGCCATCTGAAGAGGGTCATCTTAGACCTGAAATAAATTTATAATGATACCAAAGAACTAATTTTTTTTTCTTTTTATATAATTTCTTTTTTTTATCTGCACGTGAGCTTTAATGCATTTTTTATCCCAAATTAATTATACAGTCGATTGCTGTTAGCATTGTACACTCAAACTTCATATTCCTACCCCTTGGATTATTTTCTCCGGGTTATATATATATATATATATATACATAGTGTAAACGGATGGAAACTCAAACTTGGTTATGTCGTCATTATAAATTTTTTTCGGCGGAGAATATCACTATACTCTCCGTCTCGTCAGATGACTTTTTACATGCTTTTCTCGAAGTTGCAGTAGCAGAACTGCAAATGTGGAATTACAGTTCGTATTTAAAAAATATATATATAAATATTTATATAAAATAAAAAATAAAAATAAGAATAATCTAAATTCACAGGCGAGGGCAGAGGGGTCAAAATATTAGGTGTTAGAAGCGTCAAGACGCTGACAGGATATTATATATATATATATATATATATATAACACTAATAATTCTATTTATTCCTAATAATTTGATTTCAGAAAATAAAATCGTTTCAAGTACTGCTATTTCACATTTATCACTGGCATCATCAATTTGGAATGCAAGAACGATTCTCCCTGATTCTCTCCCTCCCTCCCTCCCCCTCTCTCTCTCTCTCTTCTATTCATCCCTATCATTCACCGCTTCTGGCGGTCTTCCACACTACATCCTGTGTCCTTACGGAGCTGTTATTGGTAAATTCTTATTGGTTGGCCAACCCTGGCACATCCATGTGAAGGGATCCATTGGGGAACGTCACATCAGTTTATCATTCTCCAGCAATGTCCAGCATTTCTTGTTTTTCTGATTTTGGATGGTTTTAGAGATGGGAGGTAAGTGTCCATACAGCTGTTGTTTCGTGAGGTGTTGCTTCCAGTATGTACTCAATATAGCTAGTAGTATTCTTGTGTAGTTCCTGTCTAGTTTTTACTCGATACGTTTTATCAGCGTCTATGTGGTGCATTCGTACAGTATTATTGACACAACATCTGCTAGGAAGAAATCCATTTTTATTTTATCAGACTTCTATATGATCGATAGCTGTCCATGCTTTCGCTAGGCGCATATTGATATAACTTTCAGTCGATGAGATGCTGCTGCTGTGGTACGGGAACTTATTCATTAATTTTAGAGAACCACCATTTAGAGTGGAGATACTCCTCGATTAAAACTCATCTATTCTGTTTTGCCAACGTTTACGCGGAGGCCAATGCCTCCTGCTGCTTGCTCCAGGTTATGCAGCAGGGATTCAGCTTGGGTACGTGTATTTGCAAGAAGTGCTATGTCATATGCGTTGTCTGCGTCCGTAATAGTTTCTGCTTCTTGCCTTTTTTTAGAGTACAACCATTTTCTTTTATTAGATCTATCGATGTTTGAAGTACGTTGACTAGGCAGATTAAGAACAGATATGAGGCTAATGTATCATTTTGCAGAACACCAGCAGCAATGGCAGAGAAATCTGTGTTTCCATTCGGTGACCGAACCTTGAGTTTCGTGTTACTATAGAGCATCATTATGGCTGTGACTGTTTCTTTGGGGAGACCATGAGCTCGAAGTATTTGCTCCATCTTCCCTCTATTTAGGTAATCAAATACCATGGAGAAATCTACATCAAGTGTGTTGCCTCGAAAGATTTTGCACCAACTCCTTCAATGATTCAACGGATTGTTAGAATCAGCGATGCTGTGGATCGATTCCTTCGAAAACCGTTCTGACTTTTTCTAAGAATTTTCTTAATTTCTAATTCGATGCAATCGAGAAGCAGAAAATTATTAATCGTAGCCGATATAGAAGTAGGAGTTATGCCTCTGTAGTTCTTTGTGATTCTGCGGTCACATTTTTTAGGGAAGTGGTGGATTCAGCCTTTCGTCCATTTCTCTATTGTGTTCTGGTTCAATACGGTGTTGCAAAATCAAAGAAGTAAGTCATCAAATGTTCTTGCCTTCCATATTTCTGGGGGTATTTCGTCGTGGCGTGCAGTTTTTCTGTTTTTAATTCTGGTCAATACTACGTTGATTTCTTCTTGAGTAAACTGTCCTAGTTTATGTTCAATTGGCTATTTATAATTTTCGTGATAGGTTTATCTGTGATTTTGGGGAGATGTTTCCAAGCATATGTTCTTTGATATGTTCTTTCCTCGTCTGTATTCGTTCTTTTTGACTGATAACTTATATTTTTCTCTGAAAAGGCTCTTCCTTTAACTCACTTCATTTTCTGACTGCCACACAATTCGAGATTTTTTTTATCTCCTACCGAGTTCCTTATTTATTTGATCTAACCTTGAACGTATTCTTTTTGTATCTTTTAGTATATGTTAGTTTTCTTTCTATCTTCTAAGGTTTCAGCACGTTGGCATTTTGAGTTATTTTTTCATTACTTAAGGATGCTGTTTTCTCGGGGTTTTTTTCTCTTTCTAACTGTTAGTGTCTCTCATGGAACTCTTCACTTGGCTCTTGGTTTGGTTAGTACGCATTCTGCTGCTGCTTCATTCTTGGTTTTGAAGTCATTCGAATTGTTTCAGATATCCCTTAAAGAGTATAGAATTTGTTTATGACAGTTACTTTATTGCTAATATCTCTATTATTAAGTGAAAACTAGTCGCAGCGTATGGTTATACAGTGTCTCATCAACCGAGACACACATCAACACTTGACTAGCAAAGACATGGACAGCTATTGATAGGCTATCGGTCATATGGAAGTCAGACCTGACCGATAAAAGGAAACGCAGTTTCTTCCAAGCAGCGGTCGGGTCGATACTGCTATATGGATGCACTACATGGACGCTAACAAAATGTATGGAGAAAAAACTTGATGGCAACTACACAAGAATGCTGCGAGTAATATTGAACAAGTCCTGGAGACAACACCCCATAAAGCAGCAGGTGTACAGCCACTAACCACCCATCACGAAAACTATCAAAATTAGACGAACCAGACATGCGGGACACTGCTTGAGAAGTAGGGACGAGCTCATAAGTGATGTACTCGTATGAACCCCTTCACATGGCTTGGGAAAGGCTAGTCGACCTGCTTGAACCTACATACAGCAGCTCTGTGCTGATACGGGATGTAGCCCTGAAGACCTGCCGGAAGCAATGGATGATAGGGAGGGGTGGCGAGAGAGGGTCAGGGATATCCATGCTGATAGTGCGACTTGATGATGATGATGATGATTTCTGCGTAGGCTCAAGCGTGTCCTTGCTTTGACAATTCTGTGATCAGAAGATACCCCCCTCAAAAGAGGAATACGCCACACAGTTCAGAGCGCTTTAATCTATATCTGGTATATGGATATGAAATCTATCTTCAGTTTAGCATTATTGGGGTTGGTGTAACTCCATAGTTTTCCTTCCCTTTTCTGGATATTAGTATTAAGGCGTGTTGGTCTGTTCGTAACATATTGACCCCGGCCAAGCTGTCAAAATAGGAAATGCACCTGTGTAAATAACAGGTTCATCCGATCGAGGAATATCAGGATATTATAACCCTGACCGTAGACAGATTGAATGAGTGCGATTTGTGACGCCCACAAGAAGGTGGACGTCGAACGATTACATAACCCGGGTGAAGACAGGAAGTCAGGCAGTTGGAGAAAGATGTGGTAGAGAAAACCAGCACCGAGCGGAGTGGGCTCCCAGGCCCCCGGCTGAGCAGCCCAGGAGAACGAGAAAGAAACACTGTTATGGCCAATAGAGTGGGGGTCAATATGTTGCAGTTCTGTTCGGTCTCCAACTCCCTCTCACAGTAAAAGCTTTAGTAACCCTTTCGAACCCTTCAAATAAAGTGAGTGGTATATTATTCTAAAGAAATGTGTTGCTCCTCTTTATTTTGTCGTCGTTATGATTCTGCATGCGTCTGCATATGTGAATGCAACGCCAGCTCTGGAATCATAACGCATATGTATTAACTATAGTTTGCTTATATTTTGCGCTATCGGATACTAGAGTGCTCAATTCGTTAGAAGAGCTATGCATTACGCACGTAGCAGCCGTTAATTCCTTTGCCATCGTGCTCAATCCCCGGGAGCGCTTCAGATATTCGGATAGAATCAATTCGAGATGTCAGTTGTTCAACTCTTATGTTGTACATTGACCTCCGACCAAGCCGGGCTGTCAAAATAGGAAATGCACCTGTGTAAATAACAGGTGCATCCAGTCGAGGAATATCAGAATATAACATTGACTGTGGGCGGCTTGAATGAGTGCGATTTGTGACGCCCACAAGAAGAAGGTGGACGGCGAACTATTATAGAACTCGGTGCACAGGAAGTTCAATCAGTTGGAGATAATATGCGGTAGAGAAACCAGCACCCAGAGAGGCTGGTCCTCCAGACTCCCGGTTGAGCAGCCCAGGAGACCGGGAAAGAAACGCTGTTGTAGCCATAGGAGTGGGGTCAATATGTTGCAGTTCTGTTCGGTCTCCACCCCCCTCTCACAGTAAAACCTTTAGTAACCCTTTCGAACCCTTTCAAATAAAGTGAGTTGTATAATTTTTCTAAAGAACTGTGTCGCTCGTCTTTATTGTGTCGTCGTTATGATTCTGCATACAGATGTAGATGTATTATGTGGTTATATAAAATGTTTTTGAATGAGAAGTCTGTTAGATTTCTGTTTGACGAGTTGTGAAAACAGAATTTGTTGTTTTCGTCTTCATCTATTTGAGCATTCATGTATCCTCCAATGATTAGAACCTTCAATTTGGGAATACAACCAACAAGGGAAGATAACTCGTTGTAGGTGATGTTTTGATTACTTGCATCGCTCTTCGTGCAGGTAAACGAG
Organism: Sepioteuthis lessoniana; assembly: GCA_963585895.1. Classification (NCBI taxonomy): domain Eukaryota; kingdom Metazoa; phylum Mollusca; class Cephalopoda; order Myopsida; family Loliginidae; genus Sepioteuthis; species Sepioteuthis lessoniana. The sequence goes on from OY757939.1 coordinate 7,860,465, forward strand.
GGGCGGATTCTTTTGAGGCTGGAGCTCAGGCCCAAGTGTTCGAAAAATCTGCAAACAGAACTTAAACTTAAACACAAAACAAAATTACTTAAATATAAAAGCACAGTAATTCCACTAAGGAAGCACCCGCGTCCAGAAGCTCTTCCCTGTTATGCCACCCATGCAATTTAAGTGGAATGTCAAAAGGGGTCTTCATGTAAGTATCCAACATTCGTAGATTGTGCCAAAAAAATACTGAATCAATCCACCACTAATTGTCAGGGGGGGGTCTTAGTGGTGTAATGGTTAAAGCGATGGACTGCAGAATCGTAGTACGCGAGTTCGTACTCCTGTCGCGCTATTACGTTCACTTTCGGGAAAATACCCATGGGAAAGGTATGAACCTCCTTATCCTCCCAGCTATGGTTTAAATAGTAACATGACTGTTCTTCTAGGAGAATGGCTTTGGCATTAAATAAACTAAAAAGAGTTGATATGCCATTAAACAAAGAAACCGAAACCAAACCAACTAATTGTCAGGTTGTCCACTCCAAACAGTGATAGAATATAAAGAAAAGCAGGATAAAATGGGACAGTATCTTCTTTGGAAATCATGTAGATATTATGGAATATTAGTTTGTGAAAAAATGCAGCAATAACCAACCAGAAACTGAAACAGAAGCCCAAGTACCTATGATTTTCTGGGACTTTGGAATCCACATCGATAGAAAAATAAAGATATGATGTTTAATAACCATAATAGAATAAAATGCCTTCTAGTTGATATGTACGTGGTGCATTCAATAATTTTATGATTTCAGGTTCAAATGAACAGCTACAGCAGCAATTGGAATACACCCTACTAAAACCTGATTGTCACAGCTGGTGGATTTCAAAAATGCAATCTGGACGTCAGGACACTTTAGAAGAACGATATGCAATAAAATTATGTTTTAAACTTGGAAAAAAATGCAACAGAAACGTATGGAATGCGTCAGACTGCTTTTCGACCATCTTGCATGAATCGAGCATGAGTTTTTGAGTGGCATAAGAGATTCAAGGAAGGCAGGGGGTCTGTGAGGGATGATGAGAGGCGTGGGAGGAGTAAGGGAATCAATACGACAGAGTTGATTGGCCAAAGGGTTAGGACTAGGGTTAGGGTCACTATGTGAAGGTTTTAAGGGAGTTCAGCAAGAGATTCCTTGGGAAGAGGCCAGCACTCTTCAAATCGGGTCAGTGGCATTTCCACCAAGACAATGCACCAGTCCACAACTCCACCCTTGTCACAGACTATTTGACCAAGATGGGCATCAAGACAGTTCCTCAGCCTCCCTATAGTCCAGACCTTGCTCCCTGTGACTTTTGCTTATTTCCTAAGCTCAGAAGCTGTTGTTATGAGACAATTAAGGAGATGAAAGAGGCTGTGACGAAGATCATTGACACGCTCACACAAGAGGACTTCCATGGAGCCTTCCAGAAGTTGTTGGAACGGTACAACAAGTGCATTGCAGCCGGAGGGGATTACTTCGAAGGAGACTAGAGTATCATGTTTGTACTATCAATAAAAGTGCCCATACGAAAAAAGTCTGGAAACCTATTTAATTATCTTCGTAATTGCCAGCAGATAATCACGTATCAATTAAAGAATTTAATAAAATAAGTGAATATGAAAACCTGGAAAAATAAACTGAGAAAATGTAGCACCTTAGCTACCAATGTTCCAGAAATAGTGTGTATGATCAAGAAAGGGAGAAATAAATTCATTAACAAGATATCTGGCAGTTCCAACCAATATGAGATACAAAAAACATTGCACTTTGCGGAACTGCCCATTCCTAAGGAAAGTACTAGTGTGGGGTTATGCATTAAAAAAAAGAAGCCGAATTCTTTTTTAAAATAGAGAAACGGTTTGTTTTTCAGCAGAAATTTTCAGGTATTAAAATTGACATTTTATATATTGATTTGTGATAAAAATATTCACCCAGCTTATACAGTTTTAAGAATAGATCGTATCTCATCGCACGAAGAATGAACTTAGAAACCCCAGCAGAAATGGCGTCAAAAAGGAATAAAAAATAAAGATGGCACCTAATATTTTATTGATTACAGCAGATATATGGGGTGTTACCCAAAGTTTGAGAAGCTTAAGCACAAAATGGCTTCTACGAAAAGAAATTCTAAAACAAAAAATTCTTTAATTCTTAGGCAGGTGATTTTGAGAGAAGAACAAAATATCTGAAATTGACAAAGTAATAGATTCTTGGATTATTGTCTTCATATAAGCCGTAAACAACTTTTTTGTCTGAAATGAATTGATATGGACGACGTATTCCAAGTAAAATTAATCTTGTAATCACTATAAAAAAAAGTCTGATGCATATGGACTATAATTCGTTGTTTTCTGTAAGTGCCGGTTCTATATTTGACACTAAACTGGATTGAGTAATCTTTATTGACTCAGGACTTGATATCAATCATTAATGAGTCAGCTGGAACTAAAACAAGTTCATTCTCTGAATTACCATTCAATATGCCACTCCTTCCAACATATATTCATGATTTTATTTAAATTCTTGAAATTTCGAGAAACGTCGTCATATAACCACGTGCAAAAATTTCCTTGTCATTGGGTGCGGAAGGAATGATATCAAATTCTGATTCATTTTTTTAATTACTTGAAGTTTTCAGAGACTTTGTTTTTAACACAATATCTTAACTGATCAACAAAGAAGAGATAACATTGAAGTCATACTGCGTGTAATGGTTCCTGTCAGAACACCAAAGTTAAGCAACGATGACCATGTTCAATTCTGAGATGGATGATCTCTTAGGAACAGTATTTTCTGCAAGCAATCTATACCAGACTTTGATCAATTGATTTTAACTGCATGTCAACCTGTCAAGAGTTATTTTATGCCTAGAAGTTTGAGAATCACGCTCATTTATAGTTGCGTTCTTTTTGTTGTTTCTTTAGATTTTTTACATATTGATATTCAATATCAGATATTTCTATCCAAGACAAATAACTTGCACTCTTTTGTATGGTTTCAAGTATTCCTATCTCATACAAATAATTTGTACACAGTTGTATGGTTTCAAATATTCCTGTCTAATATTAATAATAATATGGTCTCAAGCAATTATTTCAATTTGATGACAGTCATTGGTTTGCACACAGTTATATGATTTCTAGTTACTAATAATAATTCCTATAAGTGAAAAAAGTTTGGTCTAGTGGGTAGAGTGTTCGCCAATGGTCCGGGAGACCTGAGCTCAATCCCAGGTCGTGTCATACCAAAGACTTTAAAAATGGTACTTGATACCTCCTTGCTTAACACTCAGCAATATACGGCATGTATCAAGAGTAAAGTGGACAAATTCAGGGAAAGGAGTAGCTCCCTCCCCTACACCTCGGTGTAGTAGCTATTGAAAAGGGAGCCTTGTGGTCGCCCTTGACTAAAGGGAGACAACTTTACTTTTTTATTCTTTACACAAATAATTTACAGCTATATGATACAAATTAATTAGTTTTAAGTATTCTTAACTAATACTGATATATATATATATATATATATATATATGATAATTCTAAGTATATAATTATAGCTTTTAGGAACTATTCATGAAACAAAAATTACAGTTATGTGGCATCAAGTATTCCTATCAATTGCGAATAATCTATTACGCAGATCTATTTGACCCATAGCTGGGAACCTAAGTGTGCTAACACTCCGGCTCAAAGTTGGATTTCTGTTCCAAAACTGGAACCTCACTGTCAGATGCAGTTTTATGGCATACGGGAACACCCTTATTTTGGAGGAGGGCCTCTTACTCATTTGAAGGGGGATAATCAACATATGTCAGACTGGGCAAAATGTACATGACAGAATCAGCGAAATGAATTCGAATTTACCTCATAGCTGCTTTAATTGATTCGTTATGGTAAGGCACGAATCTAACTTTACTTGTGTTCATTACTATTGACAATTATCTTGTCTCTTGATAAGCGTCTTATTCCTCGGTCGCTTGACAAGGATCAAATTGTCTATCTGTTCCACTTTACCGTCTGTGTTTATGTCATCGCAGAGAAAGCAACTAAATTTACTATGAATATGGTTCCAAGGATTTCAACCATATGGCAGCACTTACCCGATTACGTTGAAGCAGAGTGTAAAAAAAGATTGACATCAGAGTAACAATGGTCATGGGGCTTGTTTACAAGTATCTCAGCGCAAAACTAATTATAAGTTGCATGATATGCAACACATGGTTTGAGATTGAATATAGTCTTTTCACTTGCATGACACAATCGTTGACAAAGAAAAACTAAATCAGTTAATATATGTCAAGTGTTTCATAATCTATTTGCAGTTAAGAGATTGCTATGTTATCTAACAAAGCATATATGACTTTGACTACTTGCATCAGAGATACATGTAATGAAATCACCACCTTCACAATCACTGAGCCTGGTGACCGGCTGTGTGGCCAATAACAGAGTTTTAACCACAAGCACACTTGCCATAGGTGCGATAAACAGTCACATTTTGAGGAGCAGTAGTCATTTACAGGGTGGAACGATAAAATTGTCGTTCTAAAGAAAACAACACTACAGCTTTATTTTAAAACTTTCATTGAAAAAATCAATTCAGGTAAGTTGATTATGTAGTAGAGCTGACATCTATTCAATGTAGCCACCTTCAGCTTCAATCACCGCCTCGATACGGATCCGGAACTGGGAGCATGCCTTTTCCACAAGCGCCGGCGGAAGCTCGGCGAATACTCGGCGGATGGCGGGGATCAGGCTGGCTTTGGTGTTGTGGGAGGTCATGTTGGTGATGTTCTCGACGTATGAGTAAACGAAGTACTCCAGCAGGTGCAGGTCGAGGGAGGAGGGAGCCAGTGAGAGAAGGGTACAAAGTCGTAGCACTCCTTCTGAAGCCAAGTCTGGGTCTCTTTGGACTTGTGGGCTGGCACCGAGTCCTACTGCCACATCCAGGGTCTACCACCGGCCACCTGATTGCACCAGGAGATCACCTCACTCTTCAGCACATCCAGGTACACATTGGTGTTAACTTTCAAGCCGACTTCGTAGATGTGAGGTGGCATGATGTGGCCCTCACTTGAAACCACACCAAAGACCATAACCGTAGCCGGAAACTTAATTTTCATCACCCTGGGCACGTCCCTGTAATTCGAGGCAATCCAGCGAGGGTGCTGGCAATGGTTCTGTTGTTATAACTTGGATCAGTAGAGAGCATGCGTTGTACAGCGGTGCATCTCCGATCTCGCTCGTTGAACATTGTGTCACTTTCATGATAGAAGGCTCCTATCGCTGTTGGGATTTGTACACAACTGGTCAACTAGTCGATGGTCTGCAACAAAAAAAAGAAAACCGGTTTTCATTAAATGGAAATTGAATCATGTCGTCTTTTCTCGGACGACAATTTCATCGTTTCACCCTGTATTAACAAGCAGAGTACGAAGAAATTAAATTTTGAAGTAAGTGAAATTCCCTGCCTCTTATTAGAGGGAAACTACGATTTGTCAACTCAAAAAATACTTCTTCATGTCTTCCTGATTTGAGACCGGTTGAGGGAGAGATCGAAACATAGTAATGAAATGAGTGGTATTTTTTTTCTGTGATGACTAGTCTGATTTTTTTTCTATCGTATATTCATCGCCATCTCTTCGTCTTGACAATGTCCATGTCCCTATTAACTTCAAAATCCCACAACACAATAAATATTACAGCAAACTGCTCCATAGAAATAAGATTTTAAGTACATGAACAAATCAGTGAAGAATCTTTGAAATAAAATATCGTTTATAATGGAAGAAAAAAACAGGGATCTATACAATTTCTATGGAAATAAATTAACAATTTACACACAGAACAAAACCATAAAATAAGACGTTTAAAAGAATCATATATATATATATATATATATATATATATATATATATTGATTTGTAAGCGAATAGTTTGTATTTTTAACATTAAGGGTTTTCGGACTATTGTCTTCATCTTTATTGTTATTTCCACAACGTTTCGGCCGATATGTCCTCCGGCCTTCTTCAGGCGTTTGTCGAACTTGGGAACCTGAAGAAGGCCGGAGGACATATCGGCCGAAACGTTGTAGAAATAACAATAAAGATGAAGACAATAGTCCGAAAACCCTTAATGATAAAAATCAACAAGCTTCGTTTTAGAAATTTAGACAATGAATAATTTGTAGCTAACATTATTTTAAAACGAGTCAGAGCTCATTTTTTTGCCCGCAATTAAATGGTTTCAAATATAGTCAATGATAGAATAGTTTTAATTGAAGCATAGATGTTACCCTAACAGGTACTACTAATCTGTGTCAGAGTGTATTTGGGAGTAATGGCAATCAAGGGGTACTCCACATCCCTCAAAACTCATATGTTCCGTTAAAAATTATCCAGTTAGAAGATTAAGCCCAAAATATCTCTACAGCCCGTGGTGTAATGGTTATCGTCGCAGGAATTGGACACGGTGACATGAGTTCAAATCCTGGACTGATTACATTTCACATAGCACTAATACCCTTGGGAAAGGTATGAATCCAATTATTCTCCCTTCAGCTATGGGTAAACAGTAGGGCAGACTAGGTTCTTCAGCCTTGATGAGGCAACTAGTCTAGGAGAAGGAAAACTCTGAATTCAAACCTGTTAAACTCCGCTTAAAAATTGTCCTTGTGTCATATCCTGCCCGATCGGAGGGGTTGGGTAAATATGATAAATATCTCTACAGCGAAAGACGCTCCGAAAGTAATTCTTCCAGTTCACTTCCACAGAAACAGTAAAAGAAATTGCAAGCACAATAACATCGTTGGATAGACCAAGTTTTCACATAGAAAGAATTATTTTTACTCAAAGTTAATATCACTTACTTTACTTTTTCACCAGCATTAAGAACCTGAATGCTGCGATTCTAAAAGACTGCATCGAACTCTTTTTATCTCTTTTGGTGGCTGTGGTGCGAGGAAACAAACATTCATTGTGAATAGAGAACGAGGAAGGAAGTGAAGATACGTGAAGGCTCCTGTTCCTTGAAAATCGAAGAATCTAACTACGTGGAGTCGATTGTCCATTTCTTTCTGCTTCGACGGCTTCAGAGATTGAACGGAGAATGAATAAAACAACGAAAGGTTCTAACGCTAAAACAAATTGTTTTGATGTTTTCCCCTCCATAGCCGATAAATAGTCATCACTGATAGCAATCACAAGTGACTACGCTATACATTTCCAACTTGTAACTATAATGATCCTTGCAAAATAATTAAGAACAGCTAGTATTTATAGATGTGTTGGCGAACTCGGCAACGTAGTATATAGCAGTCGTAGGTGTTTGGACTCAGTTATCACAAGTTCTTTCCTCAGTAGATGTGGCCTACTGCCAAGGTTTGAATAAATCTACCAAGTATAAAATGAAAACTAATCATGCGACGATTTTCCTGTAAATATAGAGCAATATCCTTTGATTTTTTTATCTTTTAATAATACATTTCATTTCTGTTCTCTAATATTTGGCGGGAAACAATGTCGCCTGTATTATTCATTCGTGGGTTATCGTTCATTTTTTTCTCTCTCTTTTCTAAATCAAAGGCGAATTAATATTAGCTTGAAAAGATTTCATTATTCTTGATTACTTTGTCGGTGAGTTTGAGCGAAGATCCGGCTGGGGTAGAGAAATATTTCATATCGATTTTGCGTTTTTCTCATGCAATTAGTGGATTGGATTTACGCCTATATCTGCAGTTTCGATAATTTTCGTTTCTGTTTAACCTTATGACTAACTAAATCAAATTACTAAAGGCTAATATTCAGCCGTATCAGTACAACTGTATGGTTGCACCACTTAACCTCTAACGAAAAAGTTAGATGGAAATTACACAAGAATGCTGCACTATGTTTTAAAAGAAATATCGAAAAAAATTTAGAAGCAGCAACTTACACGCAGTTGAGGTTTTAAAGGAGTTCAGGAAGAAATTCCTTGGGAAGAGGCCAGCACTCTTCAAATCGGCTCAGTGGCATTTCCAGCAGGACAATGCACTAGTCCCCAACTCTCTCCCTATAGTCAAGACCTTGCTCCCAGTGACTTTTGCTTATTCCCTAAGCTCAGAGGCAGTCGTTATGAGATAATTGAGGAGATAAAAGAGGCTGTGACGAAGATCATTGACACGCTCACACAAGAGGACTTCCATGTGGCCTTGAAGAAATTGATTAACGTTACAAGTGCATTGCAGCCGGAGGAGGTTACTTCGAAGGGGACTAGAGTTTCATATGTGTACTCTCAATAAAAGTGCCCAAACAAAAAGTCTGGAAACTTATTGTATGTACCTCCGAAAGAGGTATAAATTATTTACATTAGAAAAGAATACTTGAAACTTTACTGTGTGTAAACAGAGGTAATTATTGAATAGAAATAGTTAATTGTCTTCATTTTTATTGTTATTTCCACAACGTTTCGGCCAATATATCCTCCAGCCTTCTTCAGGTGTTTGTTGTCTAAATTTCTGAGACGAAGCTTGATGATTTTCATCACTGAGGGTTTTCTGACTATTGTCTTCATCTTTATTGTAATTTCCACAACGTTTCGGCAACTATGTCCTTTGGCCTTCTTCAAGTGTTTGTCGTCTAAATTTCTGAGACGATGCTCGATGATTTTTATCATTAAGGGTTTTCGGACTATTGTGTTCATCTTTACTGTTATTTCCACAAAGTTTCGGCCGATATGTCCTCCAGCCTTCTTCAGGTGTCTGTTGAACTAGGGAGCCTTCACGGAACTTCGAACTGCGTCCTTTATTGAATCCACGGGGGTCGCCTGTTCTGATTCCGTTAGCCATAACCGGGTACAAGTGTTAGGTATTCCTGTATTGTTACTCGCGTGCAGTCAGGATTGAACCTGCAACCTTCTGATGATTGTCTACTAGAAGCTTAGGGAACCAACGCCTATAACTGTTACGTTATGTGTCCAGCAGGAAAAACCCTTAATGATAGAAACAGTTACTTGAAATCATATAATTGTATATAAATTATTTGCATTTGATAAGAATACTTAAAATCACACAATTATGTATATGTTATTTGTATTAGATTGGATGACTTGATATTATAAATAGATATTAATAAATTTTCTTTAGAAAATACAATGGAACCTTGACAATATAATTATGATTGTAATCAAATGGATTAAACAACCCATTAGAAGTTGATGGTCTATTAAATAAATAAGCCAAACCAAACTTCAATTTTTCTTGAGCGAATAATTTTAGCGAAAAAGAGATAGTTTATCATTTGCAGTGTTGCCCGTTGACAGTGGGGGATAACTATAATTCTTGATGATTCAACAACGTTGCTCTTACACCTGTATGTCAGCCACACCCGGCCTCGTGGGACGTTTTGTTTTCTCAGAGTTCTATCGAAAAGCAGAACCCTAACTCCACCTTACTACACCTCACATGATCCAATTTATTTCTTCTCGCTATCTTACTCATCCAAAGTAGTCAAGACACTTCTTGACGTTACCTGTCCTTTTTAGCAGACAAAGATCAGATGTCCCAGGCCGGTGTGTGTTGAACACGGATATTCTTTGCCTCTTTACTGGCGACAAAGGTGTTGTTGTTGTATAAGCAATGAATACACCAGAGACAGGAATCAAAAGCCTGGAAATATCGAAAGTAAAAAAAAAAGGGTAGTTGGAAACGTCACAGTGGTTTGTGTGAAGGTGCCAGTCGTTTGGGGAAACAGAAAAGGATTATCGAAGTGGTTCTCATTTATCAAACGTGAATTGTTGCGGAAGAAAAAGATACGAAGTATGGACCCAAAACGCAGAGAAAAGAAGAGAAAGGAGTAAACACTACCAAGCTAGAAAAAGTTGGAGATGGGGTCTGGAAAAAAAATCACAACATACTTATCTCGTCAACAATTGTCTGCACACGTTTCAGTCAAAATCAAGTTGGTCTAGAAGTCCTGATTCTGTGCCAAAATGCAACAAACTGTGACAATAATACAAAGATGAATCAAAAGTTTTGCAATATTTTGGTACATTCAAGTTGGCGAGGCGTATATCACGTGAACAAAACATTGAAGGTACAGCCGTAGTAGGTAGTGTCACGATAGCTGGTGCATTGACAAGTTGTGCATTGTTTCATGCTGCGTGTGATTTGAAAGTCACACAGATGAACGTGCATGTTGTCTAATTCGGGAACTTACACTTTACGAATTTGAAATAGGCCATAACGTCATGGAAGCAGCCAAATACATTTTTTGTGAAAAATTTGAGGGTACAGATGGTCCAGGAAATTTCGCTCGGGTTACAAAAACTTCGACGATCCGGTAAGTTTCGGTACACCTAAAAGTGTAGTTTCCGAGCCCATGCTCGGAATCTGAGAGAGAAACCAGACGAACTCGACATATTAGAGTTCAGTTTAGTTCGTCACCTTTCTGGCCTCGGCAGACCAGTGAGTAGCATTCAGAGAGTATCAGGCGAACTCGGCATCTCAGGGTTCAGTTTAGTTCGTCACCTTCCTCACCTCGCCAGTCCAGTGAGTAGCATTCAGAGAGTATCAGGCGAACTAGGCATCTCAGGGTTCAGTTTAGTTCGTCACCTTCCTCACCTCGCCAGTCCAGTGAGTAGCATTCAGAGAGTATCAGGCGAACTCGGCATCTCAGGGTTCAGTTTAGTTCATCACCTTCCTGACGTCAGCAAAAGCATCCGTAGCTGTCGATTTGTCTCACGTTACCAAAATGATATAAAACTTTTGACTCACCCTTGTATCAAGATTCAAGGAGAAGAGGTACATATAGCTAAATTGTTAATGACGAGAAAAATAAAATCTCCGAAACAGGTTCAATTCCACCCGGAAAATTTTATGTTCGCTTTCCACTAGCTCCTTCAGGAAAGGTGTGGATCCACATTTATCACATAAATTCCGGAGATTAAGTATGGCCTTTAATCCCGGGATTATTCTGATTATTATCCTTATCTTCACTGCTTGAATCCTTGCCTTTTGGATTATGGGTTAAATAGAAAGGAAGTTGGGGTTCTTTAGTCTCATAAAAAGTAATCCATCATGGAGTATTCGATGATAGATCATTGAACGTTCTCTGCTGATTTTGCAGCCTTTTCTATGTTAATTCGAGAGGATAAGCGCAAGCCAAGTAAATTCCATAGCTTTCGAGATGCCATGAAGAAAAATCACTCGACATGGCTCCCAGACGACCTAACAGGTTATTGAAAATATCCACCTATAAAAAAGAAAATCAATTTTGTGAAAGAATGGTAGATACGATATATAACGTTGTTCAATGGCTATGCCTTACCCCCGGGTGAAAAGGATTATTGGCCCCTTACTTCATCTTACCTTACGATTAATTCTACACACATGTGTAAAATCTTAACCGGATATTTGCTGCTAAAAATCTATGTTTGAGAGAGAGAGAGAGAGAGAGAGAGAGAGATCGGAGTATTTATATTTAATATGGCTGAGTGCCGTTATGAACATACCTGGGGAGTCTCCGTTGCATGTACTGGACTGAATGATTGTAGTTAACGAGTTCAAACTGCGCTATAACGTTCACTTTTGGATTGATATCCTTCGAAAAGGCATGAACCTACTCTTCTCAGCTATGGGCAAAATATAAATGCTTCTGTTTTTCTACAAGGATTACTTTGGCATTAAATAACACACAAATGTTTGTATGCCATTAAACAAAGAAACTGAAACTAAAACATATTTTTCAGACTAGATTAATACAATCGCAGGAATTACAACTGTTAAAACATTTTTGTTATAACACACAGATCAAAAGCCACTTTTAAAAAAATGAATTTTCCTACTTTTAGCTATGGGGCCCTCGAGCACTGTGCGATTTCCGAACGCTCAGTCCACTATTGATATAATTTTCGGTAAACAAATAGTTCTTGAGGCTCATGAGCAAAAAGTAAAGATCTATTTCATTTTCAACATGAATGGGGATGATGAAAATATAACTTTCTTTAAGATATTAAGAATCTTAAATGTTTTTTTTTTGTTTACCAGCAAGGACAATAGTTTGTTCTGATGCCTGTAAACATTACTAGGACGCAAAAGTATTAGGTTTTGATAACCTCAATGTAAAGTATGTGCATTTGAAACATCCGTTTGACACAGAAGAGAAATTAAATTCAAAGTCCAAAGAGATAGAATATCATTTAAAATGTGACAGGAAGTAAGGATTAGAATTTCGTAGCGAAGCGAAAATGAAGGACATTCTAAAAATTTTGAATGGAGTCAAAGAAAAATTGTGATTTTCCATTGGTTAACAGGAAGAATTAATATAATATATATTTGAATGTTTTCTAATTAATTTCCATCGCAATTAGTTTTTGTTCAATGCAGATTATATTTGTAGTAATCTATCTATTTTTCTTCATGGGGTGTCCTCGTGGTGTAATGATAGACTGCGGAATCGTAGTACGCGAGTTCGTACTCCAGTCACGCTATTACATTCACTTTTGGGCAAATACCCGTGGTAAAGGTATGAACCCCCTTATCTTCCCAGCTCTGGGTTAAATAGAACCACTACTGTTCTTCTACGAGAATGGCTTTGGCATTAGATGAACGAAAGAGAGTTGGTATGCCATTAAACAAAGAAACCAAACCAAACTGTTTTTATGTCTCTTCTTTTGTGAGGCTTTTACTGAGTTTATTTTTATTTATCACTCTATCTATTCATCTATCGATGTCTTTTCATATCTATCTATCTATCTATCTCTCTTCCTATGTATATTCGTATACATCGATTTATCTAGCGATGTCTTTTCATATCTATCTATCTATCTTCCTATGTATATTCGTATATATCTTATTATGTATCGATGTCTTTTCATATCTATCTATCTATCTATGCATATTCGTATATATATTTTTTATCTATCGATGTCTTTTCATATCTATCTATCTATCTATCTATCTATCTTCCTATGTATATTCGTATATATCGATTTATCTAGCGATGTCTTTTCATATCTATCCATCTATCTATCTATCTTCCTATGTATATTTGTAAATATCTATTTATCTATCGATATCTTTTCATATCTATCTATCTGTATATCTTCATATGTCTATTGATATCTATCAATCTATCAATCAATCTTCAAGGTGCCCGTGCTGTAATGGTTATCGTCGTAGGAAATGGACACGGCGACACGAGTTCAAATCCTGGACGAGACTGCATTTCACAATGCACTAATACCCTCCATTCTCCCTCCAGCTAAATAGTAGGGCAGACTGGGTTCTTCAGCCTTGGTGAGGCAACTAGCCTAAGAGAAGGAAAACTCTGAATTCAAACCTGTTAAACTCCGCTTAAAAATTGACCTTGTGTCATATCCTGCCCGAGCGGAGTGGTTGGGTAAATAAGATCTATCAATCTTCATATGACTATTCATAGATATCTATTTATCTAAGTCGTTGAAAATAAAATAGGTGACTTGACTGAACAAGGCTGATGCAGTTCCTTTCAGCGTAATGCCCTCGAGAAAAGCAAGCAGGCATCAATTCTCCTGCGGAACTACCAAGGAGGTGCCCGTGGTTTAATGGTTATCGTCGTAAGAAATGGACACGGCGAGACGAGTTCTAATCCTGGACCTGACTGATTGCATTTCACATAGCACTAATACCCTTGGGAAAGGTATGTATCCTATTATACTCCCTCCAGCTACGGTAAATAGTAGGGTAAACTAGATTCTTCAGCCTTGGTGAGGCAACTAATCTAGGAGAAGGAAAACTCTGAATTGAAACCTGTTAAACTCCGCTTAAATTTGACCTTGTGTCATATCCTGCCCGAGCGGAGGGGTTGGGTAAATAGGATCAATTCTCCTGTTATTTATTAATAAATAGTTGAATAAAGTAAGTCTATCAGTTTAGTTAAACAACCATTTTAGCAGAAGGAAAATGCTGAATTCAAGCTAGCTGTACTCCGGTTAAAAAATGACTATGTCGCATTTTGCCCGTTACTGAGTTAGATGAATACATTTAAGAAAATAATAACATACCAAGAGTTCGAACCCGCTTACTGTAATATATCCATATATTAATACGTGAAATATACATATATGTAAAAACGTTCATAATGTGTGTAGACTGTTCATACGCATAGGAATCCGAAAAACACGAAACACTGACGACTTTCTTGGTTCAGGTACGAAACTTTTATTACCTTCTTGACTTTTAGGTATTCGACTCGAGGAGAGAGAGAGATACAATTTTTCTATGCAGACTGTTCGTCCATCGTCAGCACTCAACTCACTGACCCAACCAACGCGCACGCGCAGGTAGCAGGTCGCAGGTCACAAACTGCATTGGCCTCGCCCATGTCCGAAAAATCAACTCGCTTCGTCTATGTTCAAATCTCAACTCACTGCTTTTTTTGCAAAATCACTAAGAATCCCTGCCCATCGCTTCCGGGCATGACGTCATTCACATCCCCAGTCGATTTTCTATCAAGGGTTTTTATCGTGACATCTGTGATTGTCACATCCTCCCCGCGCGCGTGTGAACACCTGCGTTAATGTCTGCACCTACCCATGCAATAAGCCGAAAGGTTCTAAGCCTAACTAAACCGAAAGATAAGATATATAAAAATCCTTCCGCAATTATATAACATTACAACATTGTCGCAGTCCAGAATATTAGCCAATACACCACGAAAATTACCCTCCGCATGAAATTTAGAGTGTTCTGCTTTCTATCATCTAACAGACTGACAGATTTTCATTATATTTTGATAAACACTTGCAACAAAGTTTTAAAATCTTGCAAATTAAATCCTTTAATAAATTCTCTGCTTTTGACACTCTAAACATTTACATACAACTCAAGAGAATGAAGTTTTGAATAACCAATTTCTTAAGAACTAATTCCAAGACATTCGCAAAGATGTCGCCCGCAAATCTTCAGTTTATCAAAGCATTTATTTGACACTGTCTTGTGACACCCATACCTTTGGTGTTATATCATATACACAGTATTAAAGCAATTTGCTTTTTTATTCAAGATTAAAGCTATTTGCATTTTAAAAAAGATTAAAGCATATATATTTTTATTTTTTTTAAGTAGAGGAATTAATTCAATTCACAATATTAATTCCTCTACTTAAAAAAAAAATAAAAATATGTTTATCTATTCCCTCGCCCCTGAGGTATAATAATTACGCGGATGCGTATTTCTGAGCTTCTTGGGAAGCCGTGGCCCTGGACGGGTGTGACCGTGTCCTCTGTAAAGAGTACGGATGTAATTTGCAAGATTCATTTAGGTTATTTGGCCGCAGAATTACCATGACAAGTTGATTTGGTGTCCCGGGTGTGCGATATGAACTGGTGGCTCAGTTACAGAGTTTCGGCACTACAATCTGTGGTCCCTGTTTCGATCTCTAGTGGTGCACAATACGGTATACACTGCTAATGAGACCTAATAAAATCGAAAAAGCTATACAGTGTTCCCGTATATAGTGCAAAGGTGTTCGGCGCATTTTCTGTGCATGGTAATTCAATTCACAAGTTTAAGGCATTTTATAATTTTACACAGGATTAAAGAAATTTGCATTTTACACAAGATTTTACATTTAAAATTTAAAAATTTTAACCCATAGCATGATGGTAAAAGGAATCATATTTTTCCTAAGTCCATTAGTCCAAATGTGAATGTAATATCGTACTTGAGTTCGAACTCACTTACTTCGATATTGCAAATTAGCAAATTAGACACTACAACACGGAAATTCATCCCCCATCCCCAAAAATCAATATTTCAAGTTCTTAAACCACGATGGTTGTGGTGCCATTAAACAAAGAAACTAAACCAAATCTATGACGACACTAATGTCAATTCGTATAGCATCTTAACCTTCTTTTGAACAACGTCCGTTATGTACAGTGGGGAGACCTGCTGCATGGTCAACTGACGGTCTTTCTTTACAACCTAGCCCAAGCTTGTGACGAGATCCAGATGCAGATCCATTGTCTTGTGAGGGTGACGGGTATCTGAATTAATCTATCCAATACAAATTGTATATTCAAGTTTAAGGAAAATGTAGATGCTGATTAGAAACCACTGATTAACTATAAAATACTCGTTTTATTTCTTATCAAATTGTTATGGCGGAATCACCTACCAATGTACTCAACCACTCTCCATAATACCGGAAGACGCAGCAATATGAAATCAGTCTAGACCCGGAAGGTTTTCGGCTGCCACTCCAGTCATTAGGCGCCCATAATAAGGGGAATACCGACAGAGCCGTAGGTATTTTTAGAAAATGCTGGGCGCGTGTGGGCTCTGGCCTTGCGCCCGGACCCACCTAAAAAAAGGCCTTGTGCCACACTTGCCCGTTTGGTGGGGCGCGAAACAAATACAGTCTAGATCCGGAAGCTAACCTCGCTCCTGTGCGGTTATGTGAACTAGCTTCCCGTTCTATGTTCTTGTAACTATCCGCTGTTCTTGTAAATATATATCCATACTATAACCGTGGTGTTCTGTTCTCTTTGTGACCTCTTTCAGGGTCATGACATAAAGTCACATGCTTTGTGGTAGCAGAAAAATTGTTATTCATACCAGGTTTTTTATGATTGATCAAAACTGTCCATGCTTGATATTTTAGAATGGACTGGTTTGATTTGGAAGGCAAGGCTCCGTCAAAAAGGATAGATAATCTAGATTACAAAGGGATTGTTCGTTTTGTCAATGTCAGCAAGATTTTACCCGTAACCAATAACCCATCATTTACCTTAGAGCACCGAGATCTTACATCTTGCAGGTTGCTTTCGGCCAAATACATATTACCAACCCCATAGTGCAGTGGCAAAAGGGCTGGATTGCGACAATGTGATAAGTGAGTTCGAACTCTAGTCGCGTTATTACAGTCACTTTCAGACTAATACTCTTTGGAAAATTATGATATTCCATTAAAAAAAGAAACGTTAAATAGTGCCACTACTATATTTCTACAAAAATGCCTTTGGCATTAAATAACCCACAAAGGTTGATATTCCATTAAAAAAACGTTAAATAGCACCACTACTATCTTTCTAGAAAGATGCCTTTGGCATTAAATAACCCACAAAGGTTGATATTCCACTAAAAAAAAAACGTTAAATAGTGCCACTACTATCTTTCTACAAAGATGGTTTTGGCATTAAATAGCTCACGAAAGATGATATGCCTTTAAAACAAAGAAACCACACTTTCCAATTATCTTTCACCTGGTAATTAATAATTTATATTCATTATCTTTTCGTTATTTACTTATCTATTTACTGTAGCTGACTGAGTCATTGAGATAAAACAATTGCAAAATGTCCCTAAACGTAATAAGCAGCTTTATATATATATATATATATATATATATATATATATATATATATATATATGTTTATGATACTTACTATTGCATTCGTTCGTTGAGTTGATCACCCGTTTCTGGAACTAGCAGTAATCGCAAATCTTGTTGGGGTTAAACTGACCTCTATTCAATGATTCCATATTAAATGTGTCCTGGCAAAGACTGCGTTCATTTTAAAAGATATCATACAGTTGTTTTATATATTGCTGGTATGCTGGTTATCTGAAAAGCACAGTTTTCAACTTTAGATTCAAACCAATTCTCTGCAACTAACATGAATGAATCTAATGAAACGATCTCATTTGGATTCAGGTAAAATTTGAACTTACTCTCACCCATCAATAAACTGATATCTTAAACCTATCAATTAGGCTTCGAAGACACTAAACTGCAACTGATGATGAAATCCCAATTCTGGGATCTGAGGAGTGTGAATTACACGTTCATAGTCACTGGTATACTCTGATCTGAAGCGGTAGTGTTATATTTTGACCTTCGACCCGGCCAAAAATGCCATTCCAAGGTGATGCACCGGAGGGAGGTGACACATTCTAATGGCAGTTATGAGAGGAAATCGCGTGGGCGGAAATTGGTTGATGAAATGGGACGAGCTAAAAAAATTCCCATGGTACACTCATAGACTGATGCACCGGAAGAGAGTGACCTGTGAACTGCATGACAATTATTTCCGCTTGATGACGATCAAACTTGCGATTTCAAACATCGAGTAGGCGACTGAGTGGGCGTTGAACTATTATATAACTCAGTCAAGACAGAAGTCAAGTTAGTTGCAGTTAGAGATCGGACGGAGTTATAGACGAGATGTGATAGGGAAAGCCACACCCGGCCGAAGGGGCCCTCGGGAACCCCGATTGAGTTGGGGTCCAGAGAAGATGCTGAAGAAGTCGTAGTAAAGAAAGCCAGCAGAGTGAGCCCCCGGGCCCCCGGTTAAGCAGCCCTGGAGAACGAGAAAGACACAACGTTGACGACCCTAAGAGTGGGGGTCAAAATATTGCAGTTTCTGTTCGGTCTCCAACTCCCTGTCCCGCAAACCTTGAATAACCTTTTCGAACCATTACAATAAAGTGAGAGGTACATATATTTATAAAGAAGTCTTCCTGCGTCTTTATTATAATACAGCATATGACAATATAACAGTAGTACCTATTAGGGTCCAATCTTTGGACCAAATACATCTGTTTAGAATTATTTGTATTTGATTGGAATACTTGATCTTATATAACTGACCATATTTACCAACCCCTCCGTTCGGGCAGGATATGACAGAAGGTCAATTTTTTATGCGGAGTTTAACAGGTTTGAATTCAAAGTTTTCCTTCTCCTAGACTAGTTGCCTCACCAAGGCTGAAGAACCTAGTCTGCCCTACTATTTACCCATAGCTGGAGGGAGAATATTTGGATTCATACCTTTCCCAAGGGTATTAGTGCTATGTGAAATGCAATCAGTCTCGTCAAGGATTTGAACTCGTGTTACCGTGTCCATTTCCTACGATGATAACCATTACACCACGGGCAGTTATTTGCATAAGTTGCAGTCGTTTACAATGGAAAATTATTTTAGTCATTTGGTTTAGTTTCTTTTGTAAACTTAATAACGTGACTGATTTTTCCAACTCGCTTACTACGATGTTGCAGTCCAGTACGTTAACCACAACGCCAAAGGACTTCACCCTTTTAGATACTTCAAACAATAAGACTGATGGCAAAAAAGGATTATATGATAGAAATACGAGGATCATTAAATAAGGTTGCAGACTTTTTTCGTATGGGCACTTTTATTGATAGTACACACATGAAAAACTAGTCCCCTTCGAAGTAGTCTCCTCCGGCTGCAATGCATTTGTTGTACCGTCCAACAACTTCTGGAAGGCCCCACGGAAGTCCACTTGTGTGAACATGTCAATGACCATCGTCACAGCCTCTTTTATCTCCTCAATTCTCTCATAACGACAGCCTCTGAGCTTAGGGAATAACCAAAAGTCACAGGGAGCAAGGTCTTGACTATAGGGAGGCTGAGGAACTGTCTTGATGCCCATCATGGTCAAATAGTCTGTGACAAGGATGGAGTTATGGACTGGTGTATTGTCATGGTGAAAATGCCACTGACCCGATTTGAAGACTGCTGGCCTCTTCCGACGGAATCTCTTTCTGAACTCCCTGAAAAACTCACCATAGTAACCCTAACCCTAACCCTTTGGTCAATCAACTCTGTTGTTCTGACTTCCTTACTCCTCGCACACCTCTCATCATCCCTCACAGACTCCCTGCCTTCCTTGAATCTCTTATGCCACTCAAAAACACATGCTTGATTCATGCTAGATGGTTGAAAAGCAGTCTGAAGCATTCCATACGTTTCTGTGGTATTTTTTGCAAGGTTAAAACAGAATTTTATTGCATATCGTTCTTCTAAAGTGTCCTCACGTCCAGATTGCATTTTTGAAATTCACCAGCTGTAACAATCAGGTTTTATTAGGGTGTTTTCCAATTCCTACTGTAGCTGTTCATTTGAACCTGCAATCATAATAATTAGTCAGTCATCTCATAAGATATATAGCAATAACGTACTGAATTTTCAAGAGTTTAGAACAATTTTAAATGCCTGAACAAAAACGTGTGGAAACTTATTGGAGACACCACGTAGTTTTTTGGAACCATATAATTGTTTATAAAATTTTAGTAATGGATAGGAAACAATATATGTGTGTGAAAATCATTTATATTGGATATGAATGCTTGAAACCATACAACTGTGTTCAGTTATTCCAATTAGATAGGAATATTTGATTCCACATAATTTCTGCAGCTAAAAAAACTCTTGAGAAACAACCACACAAAAATGTATATATAAACAGGTCGATATGCCTTTAAAATCAATCAATCAATAAACATATATATAGGCTTTAAAATTTGGGTCATTTTTCTCTGTGGCCCCAAATGTTATATTTAATGATAAAATCTGTGGCTATTGTGATCTATTGTGTAAATAGTAGGGCAGACTAGGTTCTTCAGCCTTGGTGAGGCAACTAGTCTAGGAGAAGGAAAACTCTGAATTCAAACCTGTTAAACTCCGCTTAAAAATGACCTTGTGTCATATCCTGTCTGAACGGAGGGGTTGGGTAAATATGATTGTAATCTATTGTTTCAACGAAGTTCTTTATGAATTTAAATGGGAAGAGAGAGAAAGGAAATATTTTTCGGGTCAACCATAAACATGTGAGGAGTGTTCACGATCCCAAGTGGCTGAAGCACAATAGTGCGGGATCGTTATTAGAGAGTTTAAAATCCAGCCGCGCTATTACGTTCACTTTTGGTCTAATATCTTTGGGAAAGGTTAAATAGTACCAGGAATATTCTTCTACAAGAATAGATTCAGCATTAAATAAGGTTTTTATGCCATTAATAAAAGAAATCAACCAATAACCTATGCTGCGCAGTGTACAAAATTCTAACGAACTAAAAAAAAATCCTGAATCCGAAAACCCTATCTCATCCAAAATATCCGCTTTTACCCAAATAAGAAAATCTTTGTTGGCTTGTGTAATCTCTAATTCCGGATTTCCCAGATTATCCAGAAAAGTATGGTTCTATTTACTTTGGCTTATATTCGAGCACCTGATATAAACAGTTTCCATTCATCTGCAAATGTAATCGATTTGGTTTTTTCTTATCATAAATTTAAAAACTTAAATGAATTCAATCTTTTAATAATTTGTTGTTTTTTTTCTTAAAAGTAAAAGGCACAAGAAAAATACTAAAAAACAGAAATCTTATTTTTCGTGGCGTAGCAGAAAAAGATCTGACTGAAAAATAAGTTTCTCTGAATATCTGTTTTTCTTTACCACAACAAGGAAAAAACAAACCGGAGATTTTTCTTCGATGTAACTCTAAATCAGTTTGAAGTAACATCCTTGAAATTTACTCAAAATGTTTTATGTTGTTTGATGTAAAGATAATAAATATATGTATGCACCTAAGTACGTATGTATGTTTGTGGGCTGACTCTATCTTTTAAATAGATGTCATTGAAGATTAGTTATTGGAGTTGATCCAGTGCGCTGCGTTTCTCTACTTTCAAAAAAATCTAGCAATGACATTACTTAATAACAGGATCACAGACAAATGGCCAAAACGCAAGGTATATATTTCTATCAAATCTTTAATGACTTAACTAAAGTCTTTGATGCCCAAGAGAGAGATTTTAAAGAAACTTAATTGCCATAAAAAGCTCGTAGCTATACAATCTTTGAATGATGATATGAGAGGTTGGGTTGACGTGAGGGAAAAAGCTATCAAAACTAATATCAGTCAAGAATGGAGTCAGAGGAGCATCCAAAATGACTCAAATACAGATTGCAATGGCTTTTAAGGACTGTCTCTGTGTGCTAATTATTTGAACTAAGAATGGTTACCTTAAGCAACAATTGTTTATAAAGGATTATAATTAAGTGCCAGAAAGAGTAAAAAGTTTTACCATATTTTTGTATCAATTTGGCAGCTGTGGATGTTTTACCGAGGTCGTGTAGATGACAAACAAATTGGACAGTGAGATGCCGAGCTCACCTGATACTCTCCAAGTGATGCTCACTGGATTTGCCTCCATAGTTTTAGATCTAGCTGACCTTATCCGATCGTCGAGGTTCTTGTAATCCAAGTGAAATTTTTTTGAATCTTCTGGTTATTGTACTGTGATCAAGTAAGCCATCATTTTTCGCACCACAAAAATTTTTTTTGGTTGCTTTGGCGGCGTTATGTCCAAGTTCAAACTTGTAACGAAATAAGCTGGACTGTGAGATGCCGAGCTCGCCTGACACTTTCTGGGTACGACTCATCTGATTTGCTGCTATGGCTTGGAGCACTGCCTCTGAACCTACGGTTTTTGGTCGCTTCTGCGGTGTAATGGCCCAGTTCAATTCAAACTCGTAAACCATAAATTCCCGAATTCGACAACTTTAAACGTTCATGTGTGCAGCTTTCAAATCATAGATTGAAACAATTGGCAACATATCGGCACACCAACTACCATGAAACTACCAAGCTTGGCGGGCATCTACCATGGAGGTGCCCGTGGTGTAGTCGTTATCGTCGTAGGAAATGGCGACACGAGTTCAAATCCTGGACTGACTGCATTTCACATAGCACTAATACCCTTGGGGAAGGTATGAATCCAAATATTCTCCCTCCAGCTATGGGTAAATAGTGGGACAGACTGGGTTCTTCAGCCTTGGTTGGGCAGCTAGTCTAGGAGAAGGAAAACTCTGAATTGAAACCTGTTAAACTCCGCTTAAAAATTGACCTTGTGTCATATCATGCCCGAGCGGAGGGGTTGGTAAATAGTATCTACCATGGCTTAAACAGCTTCGGTCAGGTGACACACGCGCCACACACTAGCACATGCATTGTATAACTTTTGACTAACTCTACTAGTAAGAGTTATTTGACTAAAAAAAGATAGACTTTAAAATCAAATAAGCATAGATGATTTAACGAGTTGTAAAATCAATCAAATAATCATTTATACCAACGCATGCAAAACGCACTTATGGAAGAAATGAGAAAGTAAACTTTCTCACTAACTCCATATTAATTTAATGATTTAAATCTAACTTTTTCTGAATTCAAAATCAATTTAATAAAATTTTCTACCACGTATAGAATAATGAGACTTGCAGATTTCCTGTATAGCTCGGCTGTTTTTACTGTGAAGTAAATATTTATCAAAAGTCTCGTCCCAAAAGTCATCTCACTAGATAGAACATCAGATGTATTAAGTCCTAAGAAAAACAATTGAGTTTATTATTGTCTAAGTTTTCAAGCAGTCTTTTCTTTGTATTTAAAAAAGAAAAAAAGAAACTGATAACAAATGTCTACTAACTGGTTCGACGTGCTTTTCTCTATCTAATTCGGCCTTAGTATATAATTTCTAAATTTGAGGAATGTCAAATTCCTTTGAGAATTGTTGTTGTTTTTTCTGATTTTTTTTTTCTGTTTTTTTTTTATCGTTGGTAAGGGATCTGTTGTATATTGTTGTCACCCAGTAAAGATGACTTGCAGAACCACATGGATAGATTTACTAAACATTTACTGCTCTGGGACTTCATATTTAGCCTAAACAAAAAACGGTGGTAACATTTCAACCTGCACCCGTCAAGCATTATCGCGGAAACGTTTATGGAAAGCATTTAGCATTGGTCGACAAGTTTTTTATATCTAGAAAGTCAACAGATTTTGTACCCTTGTTAATCATATTTATCAACCCCTCCGCTCGGGCAGGATATGGCACAAGATCAATTTTTAAGCGGAGTTTAACAGGTTTGAATTCAGAGTTTTTTTTCTCCTAGACTAATTCTTCACCAAGGCTGAAGAACCCAGTCTGCTCTACTATTTACCCATAGCTGGAGGGAGAATAATTGGATTCATTTGTTAATGAATTCTCATATAATTTTTAAAAATGGCAGTAAGATTTATAGAAAACTGGATCAATGCCGCAAGACACATCAGGTAATTTTGTACCATAGGCATGATAAACGCCATGTGTGAAATGGACATAGTATACCGATGTGAAATATACATATATATAACATAGAACATAGGAATCCCGAAACACGAAAAACACTCAAGACCTCTTAGTTCAGGCACGAAACTTTTTATTACCTTTGAGTTTAAAGGTTCTTCGACATAAGAAGAGAGGCACAATCTTTCGATGCTGGCTTTTTCATCTGTCCCCCCGCCCCAACACGTGTGGCACCCACCACAAGGCCATTGCGAGCTAGCTAAAGTCACCCTTCTTCTTCGGAAAACAAGACTTTTTCAAAATTCCCCAAAATCCTCTGCGCGCGCTTCCGGTGCATGACGTAATTGACATCCCCTGGTCCTGGGATTTTTATTTTGGCATCTGTGAACGACACATCCTCCCCGCGCGCGCGTTAACACCTACACTCAAGTTTGCACCAAACTAACCCATGTGCTGAGCCGAAAGGTTCTCAGCCTAACTAAGCCCAAAGGCAAGATATATAAAACGAAATCCCTTGGCCATCATATTACAATTCTCCATAGTTTCAAGATAAAGATATACCTTGCTTGTGGGATAACTTCTTTACTTTAAGGATTCCAAAAATTGGTTACCTTTGACAATTATATTAAACTAGTAGAACGTTATCACCTACAAAAAATTACAAGGGGGAATTGGAAATTGCATATAAATGCCATTAGAGATCTTGTAAAATATCAATGGAAAAGTATTGAAGTCACAGTTTTAAGATGGAGCGTACAGCTGGTTAGAATCGATGATGAAAGATTTATCAAAAGATTTTTCATGGAGAAATGTACACACATCTTTTGTATGTATATAATAGAAAACTCAAAAGACCGTCATTTGGCGATTATAAATTTATTTCAGCTGGCTACTCCATTAGAGAAGCTAATCTCTTCAGATATCAATCAAACAATAATTAAAATTATTATTATTAAAAATCATAAAAAATATTTTTCAATGGATTCTAACTCGCTTAAAAAAGAGTCGGAAGGACAGAAAGATTTGGGCTCAAAGTTGGTATTATAACTGGATGTGTGTCTTCGTCTGGTGTCAAATAACCTTATGTATCTAAAAAAAAAAAAAAAAAAAAAAATTAACACAACTCACAAAACCTTCAGCAACTAAAATCTTGTCAATAAATTTACCAATGTATTTATTTTAAGAAAAAGTCTTTCTATTTATTTATTTATTTATTTAAGGAAACGCAACGATAAACACTATTACTATTATCAAAATTTTCTTGTTTAGTTAAACAAAAAAAAAAACGGTTTTATTTGATTTCCATTTAGGATTAAGATTTAGTCTTTATCTAATTTCTTGATATTTTTATATATTTTTATTCCTAAATACTGCCATTCTAATTACTGTTAAAATCATCAATATCATTATGATAATCATTAATTATTAATTATTATATTTCTAATGATAAAAAGTAATTATTACTACAATTATTGCAAATAATCTTTATTATTATGATTACTATTGTCATTGTAAACGTCATTACATTATAAATGATATCAATAGCAATACTAATACCATTAATTTTATCCAACTATTGTTATCACTATCAATTTTTCAATTATCAACATTTTTCATATGAATTTAAATCTATTTTTATGGTGGCATTTAAATATTAGTTCATTACGTTTATTTAATTGTTGGCAAGTAAATTTATATCTAATTATGTTTTTTACCTCCAGGCAAAGGCTACATCTACTATATATATATATATATATATATATATATATATATATATATATATATATTGTTGCTGCTATGGTTTGGTGCACTTCCTCGGAATCCACTGTTTTAGGTTGATTCTGCGTCGCAATGGTCTTGTTCAAACCCGTAAACAATAAATTCTCGAATTAGACTATTAGTTTATATATATATATATATATATATATATATATATATATATATTTATTAAAAAAATCGGCATTGGCATCACCCAGAGCATCCAAATAACTTCGGAATCTACTGCAAGCCTTTCTCATGGTTTCCTCGTTTAAATTGGTAATACTGCCGTTATCCTTGCCTTCAGCTCATCTTTGGTGCTTGGTCTCTTACTCAACCGGGCCCTATGAATAAAAATTTGGGGAGTTAGGCCCCAGATGTTTGAGGTGATGCGATCACAGAAATTTTCTGACGGTCAAGACCGGCTTTTCCTGTTTGTGTTGCATGGCACAAAGACCTGCTGCGAAACGAAGGATTTTCCAGGAGCGATCCTTTCGATCCAGGTCATCGCTACCTCCTCCAAACATTTGTACATCTCCGTGTTTAGTATGAGACCATGTCGAAAGATTAATGGACGGATAACGTCGTCACCGCTAGTGAACACTCCTAACATCATGACGTGAACTGGAGCTTAGTTTTATCAAAATTAATATGAAGCCGTAATATTCGTATTGGAGCTTCTGACGTGAATGCCACCAGTACAACATGCCGCTTCCAAATTCCCTGATGTGCATTTCCACACAGACAGTGCCTATCTCACTGTAATCTGCAGAACAGTCGACAAAACTTGAAGCAAACAAACTACTTGCGCGAAATTATTTAGATTGACAATTTACCCTTTGATTCCCATATATATATATATATAAGTATACATCTACTTACACATAAATGTCCATTCATACATAAATAAATTTATGTCTGAGTATATTTACCTGAATCCTCCTCCGCTACAGGCAGTATGTGATACATGATCAATTTTTGTATTGAGG
>OY757939.1:7892134-7927134 GCA_963585895.1 Sepioteuthis lessoniana
TGTCCATAGATCGCTGTATTCCGGGACAGAAATGCAAAGAAAAGAATCAAATTGGTTAGAGGGGAACGGTAAATCTGTTTATAGCCTAGGTTTTGAGGGATTTTGGAGTTTTTTTTTTTATTGTTTGGCTTTTTTGTTTATTTGTTTTTTGTTGTTGTTTTTTGCTTATTGCTTTTTGGGTTTTTTTTTCTTGTGTTTTATGGAATCCTTTTTTAAACTTTCCACCCGCCTGTTTTCTTGGCTTTTTTTTGGGGGGGGGACAATTTCTTCTTCAGTATATTAGATAATAATGGAGTCAAAATTTGACAACCGTAAAATGGCCAACCAAGGAACAGTTCTATTGAAAATGGTTTGGTTTGGATTCTTTGTTTAATTGTATATCATCCGTCAAGGGTTATTTAATGCCAAAGATATCATTCTAGAAAGACGATCATAATCATCATCATGTCACGCGGCCAGCACGGATGTCACTGACCCTCTCTCGCCACCCGTTTCTATCGTTTATTGCTCCCGGCAGGTCTTCGAGTCTATACCCTGTATCGGCACAGAGATGTTGTACATAATTTCCTGCTGGTCGTCCTGCTTTTTCTCGTCCGTGTGAAGGGGTCCACAGGAGTATGTCGCTTATCTGTTTGTCCTTACTTCTCCAGCAGTGTCCAGCATGTCTGGTTCGTCTAAATTTGATACTTTTCGTGATGGGTAGTATGTGGCCGTATAGCTACTGTTTTGTGGGGTGTTGCCTCCAGGGCTTATTCAATATTGCTTGCAGCATTCTTGTGTAATTGCCGTCAAGCTTTTTCTCCATACGTTTAGTTAGTATCCATGTTGTGCATCCATACAGCAGTATCGACACGACCGCTGCTTGGTAAAAACTGAAGGGTTTTTTTTTATCGGACAGGTCTGACTTACATATGAGCGATAGCCTATGATGAGCTATCCATGCCGTTGCTAATCGCATTTTGACGTCTTTCTCTGTCGATGACACTCTGCTTCTGAGGTAGGTGAATTTGTTCACTAGTTTCAGAGGCCCACCCTTTCGTGTGGAGATGTCGCCTCTTTGATTAAAGCACATATATTCCGTCTTGACTGCGTTGACATGGAGGCCTATGGCAGCAGCTGCTCGTTCCAGACTATGTAGCAGGGATTCGGCTTGGACGAGTGTGTTTTCCAGAAGCGCTATGTCATCGGCGTAGTCTGCATCCATAATTGATTGTGCAGGGTATATTCGGCTTCTTTCCTTTTGCCAGCACAAAACTGTTATCTTGAATTATATCAATAGACGCTCTAAGCACGTAGTCTAGGCAGATGATAAACAGGTATGGGGCTAATGTGCCTCGTTGCAGCACACCTGCTACAATGTCGTAGTCTGTGTCTCCATCAGGGGAACGGACTTTTATTTTTGGTTTTTATTTTGGATCATTATCGCAACGGCGGTTTATTTGGGTAGGCCGTAGGCGAGTAGTATTTGCCCCATCTTCCCTTTGTGTACGGAGTTACAGGCTTTGGAGAAGTCGACAAATAATATTATTTCCTCTAGGTTTTTTGCACGTACACCTTTTAGAATTCGACGGATAGTCAAAATTTGTGATGTGGATCAATTTATCCGAAAGCCATTTTGGTTCTTCCTAAGTATCTTCTCAATTTTGGGTTCTATGCAGTTGCGTAGTAGAGCATTGTAGATCTTGGATGCTATGAATGTAAGGGTTATACCTCGGAAGTCCTTGGCTATTCCGAGGTCGCCCTTCTTAGGGAAAGGAAGAATGCATCTCTTTGTTTATCTGTCTGTTGTTCTGGCTATATACAACATTAGAAAGTCTGAGCAGTATATCGTCGAATTCCCTGGTCTTTCACACTTCTGGGGTATTTCATCAAGCCCTGCTGCTTTCTTATTTTTAATTTTTCTTAGTACTGAGTTGAGTTTGACGTCTAATTGATTAATAAAGATTTTTCTGATTGGTTCATGCGTAACTTCGAGAATTTACTCGAAAACCCTCCGAAAGTTACGCAAAGTAAGAAGTACTAAAAATTAGGATACTTATTGTACTATTCAACGCATTGCTGGAGGGGATAAGAAGGTTCATGCCTTTCCCAGTGAACGTAATAGCGCAACTGAAATTCAAACTCGTTTTCTACTATGTTGCATTCAAGCTGTTTACGTCACTGGGGCTCCTCTGATACGAGGGGCATACGATAAGTTTCCAGATTTTTTTCGTATGGGCACTTTTATTGACAGTACACACATGAAACTCAAGTCCCCTTCGAAGTAACCTCCTCCTGCTGCAATGCACTTGTTGTACCGTTCCAACAACTTCTTCAAGGCCTCATGAAAGTCCTTTTGTGTGAGCGTGTCAATGATCATCGTCACAGCCTCTTTCATCTCCTCAATTGTCTCATAACAACGGTCTCTGAGCTTAGTGAAAAACCAAAGTCACAGGGAGAAGAGTCTGGACTATAGGGAGGCTGATGAACTGTCTGGATGCTCATCTTGGTAAAATAGTCTGTAACAAGGATGGAGTTGTGGACTGGTGTATTGTCCTGGTGAAAATGCCACTGAGCCGATTTGAAGAGTGCTGGCCTCTTCCCACGGAATCTCTTCCTGAACTCCCTTAAAACCTCAACATAGTAACCCTAACCCTAAACTTTTGGCCAATCAACTCTGGTGTATTGACTTCCTTACTCCTCCCACACCTCTCATCATCCCTCGCAGACTACCTGCATTCCTTGAATCTCTTATACCACACAAAAAGTAATGCTCAATTCATGCAAGATGATCGAAAAGCAGTCTGAAGTATTCCATACGTTTCTGTGGCCTTTTTAAAACAGAATGTTATTGCATATCGTTCTTCTAGAGTGTCCTCACGTCCAGATTGCATTTTGGAAATTCACCAGCTGTGACAATCAGGCTTTAGTAGGGTGTATTCCAATTCCTGCTGTAGCTGTTCCTTTGAACCTGAAATCATAAAAAATATTCAGTCATCTCATAAGATGTATAACAATAACATAGTGAATTTTCAAGAGTCTATGACAATTTTAAATGCCTGTACAAAAATGTCACGAAACCTATTGAATTCACCTCGTAAGTGAATATGGGCATTGTCTATAGTTTAGAGAATGATCAATTTCTAAAGAATTATACGGTTATTTGAAGTCCATTTTCATTGTTCTTTTGACATTTTCACTGCTACAATCTCTGGTCTTTTCGGATATAATATGCACCTTCATAAAAAGTTTCATATTCTTGCTTTTATCAACGGCTATGCACAACAAAAACGGATGTTTTCCTTGAGAACTTTCAGATTTTTTAACATATCGCCATTTCGTTTTTACTTTTTATCGAGAAGACAACGATTTTGGATTCGATTTTTATTTAATGGCATATCAATATACATGGGTTATTTAATGCCCAAATTGCTATTCAATCCATGGCCGTGTAGGAGTTTATACTTTTTGGAAGTGGATTACTTCAAAATTGAACGTAATAACTTGACTAGTGATCGAACGCGCTTACTACGATGTCACGGTTAAGCACGTTTACCACGACGCTATGGTGACTAACGCGAGCCGCAACAAGATGAATTCATTAGATTTATTCAGTAAATCAAGGAAGGTTATCAATGAGAAATATGAGCTTCGTATTTCTTGGCGCAGATTTCTATATTAGGACTTCAATGAAACAGTATAATATAAATAGTTCTAAACAACTCTATTTCACTTTTGTTTTCTTTTCTCTCTCTCTCTCTCTCTCTCTCTCTCTCTCTCTCTCTCTCTCTCTTTTTTTGGGGTAGGGCTTACCACTCTGCAAGGGACAGAGCTTATTCTAAACACAGCGAAGCGGGCTGTTAATCTGATTTAATATTTATAGACTATATTGAAAAAAATATATATATAGTTGCATTTACTAAAAGAAAGAATCAAAGAAAATCTCATTTTACTCCAATAAAAAGCTGAAAACTGGATCAAAATATAAAATCCTAAATTTATCGTTCAGTAAAACTTTTTTCTTCTTATCCCAAGTTGGTGAAACTTGCAATACGCTATCAGTATCCCCTGCTGGCGGGGGGATCATGACTCGCACCTTCAAAGGAGTGACCTGGATATTACTATAAACTACATTTGATGGTAAGATTCCAGTTCTGGGGATCTGGGCTGTGTAGAATACCCTTTCAATGTCATTACTCCCAGGTCCACTCTAACCTAGATTGGTTGTCCCTGTAAGGGTTTCATCTATAATTCAAATAGATCTCTTTAAAAATTATTCATATTCGATTGGACAGTGTGCATAAAAACCTCTTAAGAAACAAAGTTAGGTTAAGCTATTTGGTTCAATGGCATACTAACCCTTGAAGGTTATCTAAAGCCAAATTCTATTTATATATGTATATTTAGGGGTGGATGAGTGTATCTTAAGGGAATAGTTTGTAAGTACATGTATATTTTAATGAGTTAGATCCCATTTTTTGCATTAAGTTAAATGGTTTCAGGTATTGCCATCTAATACCATTAATTATATTCAACATTAAGCAATTGTTTGCACACAGTTGAATATTTTTAGGTCTAATAAAGAATAGATTAGTTCTATTTGAATCATAGATAAGACCCCTGTAGGTGAGAGTAGACCTGGGAGCACGAACAATCAAGAAGTATTCCACATTCTCCAATGCTCCCGGACTAGAGCCGAACCATGAGATGGTTTAATGTCATATCCAGGACACTCGTCGGGGGGGGGGGGGTCATGACCATCTTCAGAAGTAGAATCAGCGTATTCTTCACTTGCAACCGTAGGGAAACTAAAAAAAGCACTAAATATGTAAATATGAACGTACAATGAACGTGGTTCCCTAACCTCTAAGCATAAAATAACCCTAAACGGATTGACATACCAATAAAATCCCTCAATAGAATCTATCATCATTCTTCATTGTTAAGGCATGTTCATTAGATATCCTGGGTGCATATGATAAGTTTCCAGCCTTTTTTCGTATGGGCATTTAAAATTGTCGTTAACTCTTGAAGATTCAGTATGTTATTGCTATATATCTTATGAGATGACTGACCAATTTTTATGATTTCAGGTTTAAATGAACAACCACAGCAGGAACTGGAATACAACCCTACTAAAGCCTGATTGTGACAGCTGGTGAATTTCAAAAATGCAATCTGGACGTGAGGACCCTTTAGAAGAACAATATGCAATAAAATTCTGTTTTAAACTAGAAAAAAATGCCGCAGAAACGTATGGAATGCTTCAGACTGCTTTTGGGGCATCTTGCATGAATCGAGCATCAGCTTTTGAGTGACAAAAGAGATTCAAGGAAGGCAGAGAGTCTGTGAGGGATGATGAGAGGTGTGCGAGGGGTAAGGAAGTCAATACACCACAGTTGATTGGCCAACGGGTTAGGGTTAGGGTTACTGGCCAGAAGACCAGACCTTATAATAATCAACAAAAACAAAGAAAATCTGCAAAATTGTCGACTTTGCAGTTCCGGCAGACCACAGAATAAAACTGAAAGAATGTGAAAAGTACCTCGACCTTGCTAGAGAATAAAAAAAACTATGGAACATGAAGGTGACAATTATACCAATTGTGATTGGTGCTTTTGGCACGGTAACTAAAGGATTTTTCAAGGGTCTGGAAGATTTGGAAGTTGGCGGCCGAGTGGAGACCATCCAAACAACAACATTATTGGAAACGGCCAGAATACTGAGAAGAATCCTGGAGACTTGAGGAGACTTGCTGTCACTCAATCTCCAGTGAAAGATCATCAGCTTACGCTGATGTGAAAAACTCTAATGAATAATAATAATAATAATAATAATAATAATAATAATAAGAAGAAGAAGAAGAAGAAGAAGAAGAAGAAGAAGAAGAAGAAGAAGAAGAAGAAGAAGAAGAAGAAGAAGATAATAAATTAAACATAATAAAGTAAATAAAAAACAAATAAGAAAATTAATGGTGCATCCATACAATAGTCTCAACAGAGCCACAGCATGGAAGAAATTCCACTTTAATTTATCGTATATATATATATATATATATATATATATATATATGACCAATAACCTGTCAATAACGTTTCACGCCTTTGTTAGGCGAATGTTGATATCAGTTTTAGTAGATAAAGTGTTGATCCCTAGTAAGGAGAACTGGTCAATTAGTTTTTGTGGCTTACCAGTTAAAATGGCTTCATCTTGTTTAAAATACATGAACTTTCTTTTATTTGCATTCACACAAAGCAGTTATATATATATATGTGTATATATATATATATATATATATATATATATATATATATATATATATATATATATATATATATATATATAATTTGTAATCTAATGATTTGTTGGTAACATTATTTTTAAACGATCTAGACCTCTTTTGTTTACACCCTGTTAAGTGGTTTCAAGTATTGTCATCTAATATGAATAATTTTATTAACATTAATCAATTGTTTACGCACAGTTAAAAAGTTCAAAGAATAGTAAATGAAAGATTAGTTCTATTTGATCCATAGATGTGACCTTAACAGGTGCTATCTCTCCAAGTCGGCTGTGAATAATTCCAGTAAAGGGATAATCCACATTCCTCAAAGATTCAGGACTAGATCCTAACCATTAGATGATTTAGTATCATAACCAGATTACTCCGTGCCCGTGGTGAAATGGTTATCGTCGTAGGAAATGGACACGGCGGCACGAGTTCAAATCCTAGACGAGACCACTTATCATGACAGTTATCAGGATAGAAAATGAAAACGGTAACCCGAGTTGAATTCTTGGACGAGGCTGAAGGCATTTTTTATGCTATGGGAAAGTTAGGAATGTAAACATTTTCCCTTGCAGCTTTGAGTAAACAGTAAGGCCGACTGGATTGGTAAAGCAACCAGCCAAGGAGAAGGAAAACTTCGAATTCAAACCAGTTGTATTCTGCTTAGAAACTTAGAATTGTGTCTCATCCTTCTCGTGGCGAACGGGGTTCAAGGCTGGACTGATTAAGAACAGTTCAAGGTGCCCGTGATGTAATGGTTATCGTCGTAGGAAATGGACACGGCGACACGAGTTCAAATCCTTGACGGAGCTGATTGCATTTCACATTGCACTAATACCCTTGGGAAAGGTATGAATCCAATTATTCTCCATCCAGCTATGGGTAAATAGTAGGGCAGACTAGGTTCTTCAGCCTTGCTGAGGCAACTAGTCTAGGAGAAGGAAAACTCTGAATTGAAACCTGTTAAACTCCGCTTAAAAATTGAACTTGTGTCATATCCTGCCCGAGCGGAGGGGTTGGTAAATATGATAATCAGTTAATACTCGTTTGGTGGGGTCTTACTCCTCTGTACAGATGCAAACGTACTAAAATACGTTATAACATCAGCTTGATTACAGAATCTGAAAATGTGATATCCAACAACTTCAAAGGTTCCACTCCAGGTTATGAATTTTGTGTAGTTCTTTGCTGAGACTTGTTGCAAACCATAGCTTCAGAGCTTAATCTCCCTTGCTATTTCTTACTGGAAAAGAAGGTGTTCATGCTTTTCTTTAGGGTATTAGTGCGAAGGACATAAAAACTCAAGCGAAATCTAAACTTGATTTACTGATTGTATTTCCCATGCTATTAATCGTTAAACCACCGACAAATCTTCATGAACGACTCTTTTCAATAAATTTTAAAAAATCAGAACATTCTTTCCCTCGTGTCTCACTTTGGCAGGGAATCGAATAGTAATTCAAGATAATTTATGGACGGTGATAAATACTGTGAAAACAATGATGCTCTCTAAGATTTGTATAAGAAAGCATCGAAGCAATTTATTGACGGCTACAATGACAACGAATCTTATTTCCTTCTGAATATCATCTTCTCTGATAAGCCAAGATTTTCTCTTCCTCCAGACGGATACCTGGCAACAAATACGAAAGTTTGAAGACAATCGCATAATTGGTATGATAGTCTATCTCCAGTGAAAATATCAAACTACAGATTGTTGAAATGAAAGTCCAACTACAAAGTAGAAATTCTACTGAAGCTTTTTATCTAATTCCCGATGATAGTGACAAAGGTCGGTTTAATGTGGGGTGCCTTTCAGATAGCCAGGCTCACACGAAACGGGTTTTTAATTACATAGATTTCGTCGGCATCGTCTTTTAGGAGCACTTCAGACACCTACAAATGAACCCATCTCTTATCCTTCTTAGATAAGCGGCTGGTGCTGCCCGGAGAAGGCCCCAGGAACTAAGCTGTTTATAACTGTATACCACCCACTCTGAACCGAAAGATCAAAGAGTATTAAGAAGTGATAAAACGTTCTTAAGAAGCATTTTATTCTTTTTATCTAAAAGCTTTTTCACTATAATCCGGGATTACACCAACAAGTTAATTCATGTCAATTCATGGTGGGAGATTACAAGGTAGAAGGGGTTTTGCCTTGTAGAGGATGGAGGTTAGCCTTAAACAGTAAGGAATTCAACTTGGATGCTAGGAATAGCTGATTTGGGAGAGTGACAAAACAACCGAAAGAGATTATTCGAATCCGTTGCTGTTCGTTGAAGAGACATTCAATGTCCATTATGGGAAACAGACGCTTTCTTCTCTTGTGGCATGATCGTCCGAGTAAAAAGAAAATAAGAGAACTCAATGAATCTTTTCACATGTTCAAATTTTTTTTTATTGCTTTCTTCTCTCTTGAGTCTTTGAAGAGATGACATGATTTTAGTTGTGGGTCATTCAGACAAAGACGTATATTTCTTTCCACCCGATCCTCAGTGCCTCTAAACACGAACTGACTGAATTCCCCGTGGTTTAGTGGCTAAAGTGCTGAACTGCGAAATCATAGAAAACGAGTTCGAAATCCCGTCACTCTGTCGAATTCACTTTTGGACAAATACCCTTTGGAAGGGTATGAAACTCCTTATCGACCCTCAGCTACGGGTTGAATAGTAGTACTGCTTTTCTTCAATGAATCTTTTCACATGTTCAAATTTTTTTTATTGCCTTCTTCTCTCTTGAGTCTTTGAAGAGATGACATGATTTTAGTTGTGGGTCATTCAGACAAAGACGTATATTTCTTTCCACCCGATCCTCAGTGCCTCTAAACACGAACTGACTGAATTCCCCGTGGTTTAGTGGCTAAAGTGCTGAACTGCGAAATCATAGAAAACGAGTTCGAAATCCCGTCACTCTGTCGAATTCACTTTTGGACAAATACCCTTTGGAAGGGTATGAAACTCCTTATCGACCCTCAGCTACGGGTTGAATAGTAGTACTGCTTTTCTTCTACAAGGATGCCTTTGGCATTAAATAGCCCGTGAAAGTTGATGTGCCATGAAACAAAAAATCAAACCAAACGATCTACTATGAAGCTCCAATGAATTGAATGACTCATATTATTCAACTGAGCTCTTATTATTTTTTATGATTTTTTAAATCGTTGAGACTTTGAAAATGTTCCGTGAGGGGGGGGTAATTTTGGCCTCTTCACTTTCATTCAATGTCGTCTACTGACTAAAGAATGTGAACGCAATACTTAGAATACTGTCTCGCAATGCAACATCTCACAAGGCTTCTCTACGTTTCATCTGCCCCAAAACTTCTGTAGAACCAAATTATACTATATATCCACCACTTCTAGTTACGCGACCCCAGTAGCACAATCCATTTCAACAGTTGTGTTGAAGAACTGCGGAATCGTAGTAAACGAGTTCGTACTCCAGTCGCGCTATTACGTTCACTTTCGGGCAAATACCCATGAGAAAGGTATGAACCCCCTTATCCTCCCAGCTATGGGTTAAATAGTACCACAACTGTTCTTCTAGGAGAATGGCTTTGGCATTAAATAACCTAAAAAGAGTTGATATGCCATTAAAAACGAAGAAACCGAAGTTGTGTTGAAGGGTGTACACACTTTTGTGATACACTATATATATATATATATATATATACGAGGAACATACGATAAGTTTCCAGACTTTTTTCGTATGGCCACTTTTATTGATAGTACACACATGAAACTCTTGTCCCCTTCGCAGTTATCTCTTTCTGTTGCAATCCACCTGTTGTACCATTCCAACAACTTCTGGAAGGCCGCATGGAAGTCCTCTTGTGTGAGCGTGTCAATGACCTTCGTCACAGTCTCTTTCATCTCCTTAATTGTCTCATAACGACAGCTTCTGAGCTTAGGAAATAACCAAAAATCACAGGGAGCAAGGTCTGGACTATAGGGACGTTCAGGAACTGTCTTGATGGCCATCTTGGTTAAATAGTCTGTGACAAGGATGGAGTTGTGGACTGGTGTATTTTCCTGGTGAAAATGCCACTGACCCAATTTGAAGACTGCTGGCCTCTTCCTGAACTCCCTTCAAACCTCAACATAGTTACCTTAACCCTAACCCTAACTCTTTGGCCAATCAAATCTGGTATAAGGATTTCCTTACTCCTCCCACACCTCTCGTCATCCCTCACAGACTCCCTGCCTTCCTTGAATCTCTTATGCCACTCAAAAACTCATGCTCGATTCATGCAAGATGGTCGAAAAGCAGTGTGAAGCATTCCATACGTTTCTGTGGTATTTTTCCAAGTTTAAAACAGAATTTTATTTCATATCGTTCTTCTAAAGTGTCAGATTTCAATTTTGAAATTCACCAGCTGTGACAATCAGGTTTTTGTAGTGTGTATTCCAATTGCTGCTGTAGCTGTTCATTTGAATCTGAAATCTTAAAAATTGGTCAGTCATCTCATAAGATATATAGCAATAACATAGTGAATTTTTAAGTCTGGAAACTTATCGTATGCACCTCGTATATATATATATATATATATATATATATATATATATACATCCACTCATACTCTCAAACAAATACCCAACTCTTATGTGCATTTATTTTCATATTGAAGTGTTCGCACTCAGGTACATATGCATTGCTGCACCTTAATATATGCACCAAGAGCTTATAATATCAAAATCAGAAAACTATTTAGCTTAAATACAATAAACAATTTTATTTCAAGAAAAATATTTTTGAATACAATGTATTAACCTAACAAAGGTTACTGAATGAGAAATAACCAAAACAGAGGTTGCAAATGAAATGAAAATCTTTATATAACAATAAGCAAATGTTAACGGCGTGAAGAAGGTACCCACTGTGTGGTGACTATTTAGACGGCATAAACCACCCACCCTCATAATAGTATCCAACGTATTTATAAGGAATGGATACCACCCATTATTGTCCATTTGTAGGGTATATAACAATATAAACTTTACGTTCCTTATAACTTCCTTTAATTATATATATATATATATATATATACTTTAAGAAAAAACAACGAAACCGGTCACATAGGATTATAAATTTATTTCCATCCTGTTACGAATTTTTGAAATTTCCAAAAACACGAAAAAAAATTAACAGGACTTCTTCAGATCTTTTTGATAAAAAAACTAGAATAGACACATAAGAGTTGGAGGGGATAGAAGAGGGGTGAAGAGTTACCTCTTCATTAAGCCCACTTCCGTTTTAAATTTAAATTTCGGTTAGCAATGTAGTAAATTTTTTTTTTTTTAAATTTCTTTAATTAATCATTTTTTAATTACATTTAGACCTAAATTACAGATTTTTTATTGAATTAGATTTAAACTTTAATTAATAACCTCACGTAAAGATACAGTAATTGATATATTAAAACTAAAAACAAAAACAAATATTTAATTTATTTACTATATTTTAAAATTTCAAAACTATTTAGAAAGCATTAATCAGTTAATAAATTAATAACTTGCTTTCTAAATAGTTTTGAAATTTTGAAATATAGTATATAAATTAAATATTTGTTTTTGTTTTTCGAATAATCGCAAGTCAGCTGGTCCTGAAAAAAAAAACATGTTTAGAAGATTATTACCGAAAATTTGGGCATATCTGAAAAATAACTGTCGTGGGTGCCTTGCTCATCCGGTAGTTCCTTGCTAAGAAGAACAATCACAGTATTAGGACAACCTCCCATTTTAACCTGAACTTGTTCTGTGTGACTTTTTTCTTTTCTCCAAATCAAGGAGATCATCAAAAGTGCCATAACGACGGGTCTTGTGAGCATCCCGGAAGAATCCTTCCAGTAGTGCATAGAAAATTTGGAAATTGCATTAGATTACTTTAAAGGGGAACCCATATAATTTGTTCTTTGAGATTACTTATGACAACAGTCCCGTTACTTTTCCAACCCACCCGGTATATATATATATATATATATATATATATATATATATATATATATATATGTAAAACAGACTGAAAAAATCCGAGAAAATGTAAAAAATAAAGGGGTCAAGTGGATAAAGCCGAACACAAACAATAGATTCAATTGATATAACGTCGTTATATATTTCTGATGAAGGCTTTGGCTAAATAAAGACGAAATATCAATTGAATCTGTTGTCTGTGTTCGATTTTATCCATTTTTCCACTTACATCTTTTACAAACATACACACATGCACACACACACACACACACACACACACACATATATATATATATATATATATATTGAGAATGTCTTCATATATATGTGTATGTATTTCCAAGGTTTCCTCCATTTTAACAGCATAAGAACCCGTCTAGGGTTATTCTATGCCTTTAGTTGAGGATATTACATTCATTGTACGATTATACTTATATTTTTACGTAGGTTCTTTATTTTTTGCACACATTTATGTTATATAAGTATTTCTATCTAATACAAATAATTTGCAAACATCTATTTTACACTTACATGGGACCCTAAGAGGTACTTCCACTCCAGATGAGAGTGGATCTTGGAGTAATCTCAATAAAAGGGTACTCCACACTCCCCAAAGCCCCAAAACTGAAACCTCACCCCCAGGAGCAGTTCCAAGACAACCCTCTAGGAATAGAGTCAGTATATTCTACTCTTTGTTGATAAGGTGTTTTGCTTTCTTATATCCACATATGTACATAATATATTTTGAAATATATATTCTTTATTTGATATATGGATATTTTAATATAATTGTAATCTATTTTTAGAATATACTGAATATTTTTGTTTACATACATACGCATATATATAATATGGATGTGATATGTATTCTTATATATATATATATATATATATATATATATATATATATATATATTTGCAATATATTTCACATGATACGAAAGGTGTTGGGGTGTAATGTTATTATATTCCTTGAAACTTATACCTGTCGACTCAACGCCTACGCATTTCATATCCACTGGCGAATTTCACTTGCCATAAAGTGCCCTTCCTTTAACTCTCATTTTTCTTTTCTCCAGTTCTTCATATGACATATTGGTACGAAATTTCTTTCTGCGCATACCGAAACTTTGAACGTTGCTTCTGGATCTTAAAACGTTTCTTTCAATTTCTTCACTACTCTCTCTCTCTCTCTCTCTCTCTCTCTCTCTCTTTCCTCACACACAAATACACATACACATACATAAATACACGCATATATATATATATATATATATATATATATATGCTGATTGCTTTTTGTTTTGATGCAGAAATGATAAATAAAGAAAAAATAAAACCAAAAACATACAAAAAAAGAAAAAAAAAACACTAATTCAACAAGCCTAGTGAATGTTTCTTCATCTTTGGCTTTTGTTGTGTTTTAAACAAAGACCCTGAATGCGTTTTTTGTCATCTTTCTGAAAGGGTGGCAAATGTAAAAAGCAGAATCGGACAAAAGAAGAAACGCAACGCGTAATAATAGAAACCTCTCCAAAACACATGAGGATTTGAATTGAATGTTTTCGCAAAGCAAATGCAATAGGCCTACCTTGAAAGCCTACACACGTACTCTAACACTCTACGTATATATATATATATATATATATATATATATATATATATATATATATATATATATATTTCATTAAGAAAAAACACAAACCGGTCACATTAGGATTATAAATTTATTTCCACCCTGTTATGTGTTTTTGAAAAATCAAAAAACACGAAAAAAAATTAACAGGACTTCTTCAAATCTTATGGATAAAAAAAAGGATTTATTTTATCCATTAGATCTGAAGAAGACCTGTTAATTTTTTTTTTTTTTCGTGCTTTTTGATTTTTCAAAAATACATAACAGGGTGGAAATAAATTTATAATCCTAATGTGACCGGTTTGTGTTTTTTCTTAATGAAATTATTGCTCTGTAATGTCTGCTACATTGAGCTCTTTACCAGGAAAATTTAAATGTTCACTCTTGAATAGTTTCCTTGTCCTGATGGAATTACTCCCAACTCCGGTTTAACTGGACCAAATAATACTAATATATATATATATATATATATATATATATATATATATATATATATATATATATGATTGGGATAATAAGAATTGAGGGGCAGTTACAATCTTTAAATCTAAAAGACCACCAAATATCTAAAAGTCGAGAATGATGGGTTGGTTTTGGTTTCTTGATTTAATGGCATATCAAACTTCATTAGTTATTAAATGCCAAAGCCTTTCTCGTCTAACAGTAGAGATACTATGGAACACCTGGGAGATTGGGGACTTCATAATTTTCCCGAGGATATTTGTCCGAAAGTGAACTGGACATACGTGACTGGAGTCCGACCCTGCTTTCTACGACGTCGCAGTACAGCACGTTAGCTGTACTCCTACGGGGACTCCCCTACCCCAAAAGAGTCGGGGTAGAGAGAGAGAGAGAGAGAGAGAGAGAGAGAGAGAGAGAGAGACTGATAGACAGCTATCTGATATTTTAAAAC
The DNA here is from genome assembly GCA_963585895.1 of Sepioteuthis lessoniana. NCBI lineage: Eukaryota > Metazoa > Mollusca > Cephalopoda > Myopsida > Loliginidae > Sepioteuthis > Sepioteuthis lessoniana. Next base: position 7,906,920 of record OY757939.1, read on the forward strand.
TTAAAATTAAAAAATGTTAACAATATGATAATATTAGCCATTCATGGGTAATAAAAAGGAAAGAAAAATTTCAAGAAGAAAGAAAGAAAGAAAGAAAATCGAATGTTCATTTTTGAAAAGATGGAATGAAGGAAAGAATGAAATGGAGAAGGAAGAAAAGAATGAAAGAAGAACAAACCTAAAAGAAAGAAAGAAAGAAAGAAAATCGAAAGTGCATTTTTGAAAAGAAAGATGGAATGAAGGAAAGAATGAAATGGAGAAGGAAGAAAAGAATGAAAGAAGAACAAACCTAAAAGAAAGAAAGAAAGAAAGAAAATCGAAAGTGCATTTTTGAAAAGAAAGATGGAATGAAGGAAAGAATGAAATGGAGAAGGAAGAAAAGAATGAAAGAAGAACAAACCGAAAGAAAGAAAGAAAGAAGAGCAAAAATTATTGGATAATTTTAATGTAAATTAAAAAGAAAAAGTACAAATAAAACGAAAGAGTTAAAATGAATGAATCTAAACAGAATAAAAAAGAAGACATAAAAGTTAAAGGAAAGTGAAAGAAAAACAGAATTATGAAGAAAAAAAAGGAAAATAATAAGTTTAAAAAAAAAAGAAAAAGTTTAGTCGATCTGATTTCTTTGTTTAATGGCATATCAATCGTTGCAAGTTATTCAATGTTAAAGCCATTTTTGCAAAAGAACATTAGTGGTCCTATAACCCATTACTAGGGGGGGGGTTAAAGGGGTCCCTACCTTTTTTAAGGGTAAAGCAAATATAATAGCGCTAATGATTATATTTCTTTTGTGAATTTATAAATCTATGCAGAGAGAACTCCCGTGAAATTGTGACTAGCGTGTTGGACTGTGACATAGTAGAAAGCGAGATCAAACCCCAGTCAAGCGATTACATTCACTTTCTGGATAATCTTCTTAATCCCCAAGTGATGGATTAAATAATCCCACTAGGGTTCTTCTACATGGATAGCTTTGCAGCTAAATAACCCATAAAGTTTGAAATGTCATTAAAATAAAGAAACTAAAGCACTCCAAATCTAAATCTACGCAAAGCCGTGGACATTTTCGTTATCCACAGTTGCTTGTTCGCAACATATCCCGTTGATTCCGAAATCCGCGACTAAAATGGAATTATTGATAATTTTTCATCGCTTAAAGAAAGCACTTTTCTTCGGTTGGTTGGTTGGTTGGTTGGTTGGCTGTTTTGTTTTGTTTTACGGCGTATCGACCCTTTTTCGGGTCATTTAACGCCGAATTAAATTTCAAACAATTCAGCTTAGTATAAGTATAGTTTTTGTTTACAAACAGTTTAATGTCAAAACAGTTCAGTTAAATGTCAAAACAGTTCTATTTCAAACAATTCAGTTTATCATAAGTATACAGTTTGGTTCTATCTAAAAACAGTTCTATTTCAATCAGTTCAGTTTAGCATAGGCACGCAGTTTCAATGTCAAACCAGTTCTATTTCAAACAATTCAGTTTGGTACACATTCTAGTTCTATTTGAGCCATAGATAGAACCCTATCAGATTCTACCACTCCGGGCCAGAGTGGACTTGGGAACGATGGCAATAAAGGGGCACTCCGCATTCCCCAAAGCTCCCACATAACTGGATACTCAGAACCAGATTGTTTCGTGTCATATCAGGACACTAGTTGAGGGGTCTTACCCCTCTGCAGAGAAGCAGTCAGTGTGTTCTACAGCCCAAGCCGACTAGACCATGGGACATTCATTGTAGGGGAAGTCTTACCCCACTGCAGAGATGCAGTCGGAGTGTTCAACAGAACCCCCACCCCCAGTTGACTAGGAAAACTTCTCTTCGGCATATCAGAATGTTTAGTATCAAATCTAATTAAATCAATATTAGTAAATATGAAAAAGGGACATACCTGACAATCAACTTCATGAAACTATAAGGCGTTAGGGGTTTTTTTGGGTTTTTTTGGGGGGGGTTGTATCTTAAAATTCACTACGTTATCCATTGAACATGCAAGAGTTAAAACATCTTTTTTGTCCAGATGAATGTTTAGGATAAAGAGCCTTTGTCGAGAATTTTTCTACTTAGATAACCTAAACATCCCGTAACGAGCCGAAATTCAAATTGGTTTTTGCATCATCCATTTTCGATATTGCAAGCGTTAAGCTAACACGCACTTCCATCAGACGTCCCTTTATTATATACATATATATATATATATATATATATATATATATATATATATATATATATACACTTTCTTTCCTCATATATACGTTTATATATATGTAGAGAGAGTGTGTGTGAGAGAGAGAGAGAGAGAGAGAGAGAGAAAGAAAGAGAGAGAGTAAAGCTCTTCAAGTTTCCAGTCTTATATGTATACGAAAATCTACAAAAAAAAATAAAGTTTTAAAGCAATTGTCAAAAAGCCAGGCAAAAAAGTTAGGAATCGGGAATATCTTGATACAAAAATGAACATTTAACAAAAAATCCTTCAACGAGGATTTTTCTTTACGCTTTAATACAAAGAAGACAAAGAACGTAAAACTCTCTCTCTCTCTCTCTCTCTCTCTCTCTCTCTCTCTCTCTCTCTCTGTGCATGTGAGTGAAAGATGAATCTCCTGTAGAATATTTTTTAATTACAGTCAGAGAACCGAATAATTCCACAATATCTAATGTAAACAAGCTCTGTGTGTGTGTGTGTGTGTGTGTGTGTGTGTGTGTGTGTGTGTGTTTGTGTTTACGTGTTTACACAATTCCCCTACTACCGAATATAGTTACTTAACTTCAGGGTGGGCACTTCTGGTGGTGTAATGGTTAGCAAGTTAGACTAGTAAACCTACACGAGTGAGTTCAAGTCTCATTGGGTGCCCCATTCATTTGTCCTTGTGCTACATCGAAGCAAAGAGTTTCGTAAATTACTTCTTTAACTTCAGGGTTCTTTTGTTCTCCAAGACTCGTAACTAAATCAAAACTGAAAAATAGTTTGCCCTACTATTTAACTACGACAGGGAAGAGGGATTCATGCCTTTCTCAAGGGTATTAACGTAAAGCAACAGGCAAAAAGCCACATTCAGAATTTGAACTCGAGTTGCCGATTCCATTTACTACGACGATAACCGTTATATATATATATATATATATATATATATATATATATATATATATATATATATATATATATATATATATATATATATATATATATATATATATATATATATATATATATATATATATATATATATATATATATATATATATATATATATATATATATATATATATAAGGTAATGTTTCTGAACATGCTCTTTATCTCTAAAATATTTCAGGAACATCTCGACGTAGACATTTTCGAAAGCTCTGAAAAATAATCATTTTTATAAATCTATAAAATTTAAATGTATGAATAAATTCATTTTGATGTGTTTGTGATAAACATGATTGGTTTCATAACTACAAAAAAGTATGACCAAAAAATATTGGCCTTCCACTGAAAAATGAGTGAAAATGTCAAATATTAGCAAAGAGAATGTGTGTTAGAAATAGTTTGCACATTCTAAACAGTCGCCTGTGTGGTAAAAGGGAGCATAGGTCAGTGGGAATGGTACCTCCATCTTGCTAATGTTTTATGATTCTTTTCGGAAACAAGCAGTTATGATCAGGGGTTGGACCGGTGCTCACACTGCGTTTGTGGTTGTAATGCTTTTTTGACTGGTACTATTTACCAACCCCTCCGCTCGGGCAGGATATGACACAAGGTCAATTTTTAAGCGGAGTTTAACAGGTTTGAATTCAGAGTTTTCCTTCTCCTAGACTAGTTGCCTAACCAAGGCTCAAGAACCTAGTCCGTCCTACTATTTACCCATAGCTGGAGGGAGAATAAGGGGGTTCATACCTTTCCCAAGGGTATTTGCCCGAAAGTGAACGTAATAGTGCGACTGGAGTACGAACTCGCGTACTACGATTCCGCAGTTCATCGCTTTAACCATTACACCAGGAGACTGGTGAATCTATAATTGCAACAGAGAGCTTTTTGCGCTCACTTCATGTTGCGTCAAATGATTCCGTTCCAGATAGAATTTTCGATTTATAGCAGTATCGATTTTCTAAAAAAAAACCTTTCAACAGCAAATAAACGGTGTGCACAGGTCCAAGCGCTGACTGCTAACAGATCGTATTTGAGAATAAACGATAAGAGATTAGCTGGATAAAGCTACCCGTACCACTTGCGTAAATTCACTTGCATCACTCCGGTGATGGTTTGGGAGTTATTTCTGTCGCACATAGTACAATGACAAAATAATCATTTACTTAACCTTATATGAAAAAGCCAGTTTTTTTTTGTTTTTTTTTTTTTCAAATTGCTTTGGTCCGAACAAAATCTTGTGCTGACCCAGATGTGAGCCCGTATGCCATTGTTTGGACTAGCCCATTATAGAACCAGACAGTCTTAATTTATTCTCCCTGACAAAAGATTATGCGTTCTGCTCATATTACAAATATATTTGGTCAGGGATGCAAAATGACGTGACATGTCTGTAACTATCAGAAGCTAATGTTTGTGAAAACCATGTGTATACATCTACAAAAAATGATTAATTGGCATATATTTCACTCGTATATATATATATATATATATATATATATATATATATATATATATATATATGAGTGTGTGTGTGTGTGCTTGTCTGTGTATGCCTGTATGTGCGTGTGCTTATGCTTGTGTGTGTGTATGTGTCGGTATGTGTGTGCGTGTGTGTTTTTGTGTATATGTTTGCAAGTTTGTGTGTAAGAGTGTGTGATTGTGTGTGCGTACGTTTGAGCGTGTGCCTGTATGCGTGAGTGTGTTTGCGTGTGTGTATGCATGCGTGAGCGTATGCTTGTGCATATGTCTGAGTGTGTATGATGTTTTAATTATAAAATGATTTAAGGGTAAAAAAAATCATAACTTTTACTTGTCTGATAGACATTCACCTGTATATCGGCCACATGAAACGCAGAGTCGCAAGTTTTGACTGTTTTATTCTATTTTATGATTAAGACATCATCATCATCATCATGTCGTGCCGCCAGCACGGATATCCCTGACCCTCTCTCACCACTCCTCCCTATCATTCATCGCTTTTAGCAGGTCTTAAGGGTTACATCCCGTATCCTCACATAGCTGCTGTATGTATGTTCGAGCTGGTCGTCCTGCTTTTGCTTGGCCATATGGGGGGGTCCATTGGAGTACATCAATGATGAGCTCGTCCTTGCTTCTCCAACAGTGTCCCGCGTGTCTGGTTTGTCTAACTTGTATAGTTTTCGTGATGGGAGGCAGGTGGCCGTATAGTTGGTGTTTTGTGGGGTGTTTACGCCAGGACTTGTTCAATATTGCTCTCAACAATCTTGAGTAATTGCCGTCTAGTTTATTCTTCAGCCGTTTAGTTAGCGTCCAAGTAGTGCATCCATATAGTAGTATCGATACAACCGCTGCCTATTATATATATATATATACTTCTGATAAAAATATAAAGACTAGATACAAAAGAGTTCAAAAAATATAAAATACGGTTACTTTAATTGAAATATATTGGCAAAACATTTACCTTCAATCAGAAAAAGATAAGACCATTCGAATAAAAATAGAAAATACAAAACAAATAAGTCACAACGACAATTTAATATTTAAAAAAATGGTACTTGATTCCTCCTTGCTTAACACTCAGCATTATAAGGTACGGATCAAGGGTAAAGTGGAACAATCCAGGGAAATCACTTGCTCCCTCCCGTACACCTTGGTGTAGTAGCTATCGAAAAAGGAGCCTTCGGGTTACCCTCGACTACGGTCACCAACTTTACTTTTTTGCGAATTACTTCGAAATTTCGCTTTGGCAAACTTATTTACAAATCAATATAACGCGAAAGACTTTCATGCCTCTTTCGATACTTGCACGGTTGATGCATTCAGCTCCTTTTTCTCGAACCACCATGGTCTCTTCACCGTCCAAAGCTCGTTCACATAAAGAACAGGTTTCTGCGTTGTCTAAATTCATGTTTTACTCCGAAAATATATGTATACTGTGTATTAGTATATGCCAGTATGTGAATCAGGTTGAGTGCATCACTACGGGGTGGGTGGGTCAAAAAAGCAGAATATTCTCCTCTTATCTCCAAGGGGGACAGGTTTTAATAGCAAATGCACATCATATAACCTGGGATCCATACCGAAATTGCTGCACTTTTTTGGCCCACTCTGTAGAAGTGGCTGAGGGAAGGGGTATGAGTAACCTTAGATATGGTATAAGGGGTGATTTAACATCACTGGCAACCATTTCATGTGGAAGACTGACCCTGAAAACATTGGTAAAAAAATGCAAGATTTATTGGTTTATCATGAAAACTGACCGAATTAGTGTTTTAAAACGTAATGGAAAATGATTTGTAAGTCAAAAATATTCAACTTCGAAATTTGAAACTTACCCATACTACAATCTTGTCCAACTTTTAGTATGATGTAGAGTAGACCCAACCTGGCATAAACCCATAAAAAAATAGAATGTTGCACTTTTTGGGTCAGTTGGTGCATTGACCCCTCTATTCCGCTCATGATGCATAAACTTTAGCACAAAGAGTATTCACAGTTTCAAATTGCGGTCCATGTTTATAAACATCATTTGCCATCCATTTCCAAAAAAAATCGATTAGGTTTAAATCTGAAGAGGTTGGTAGATGGCTCAAAAGACGTTTTTTGTTTTCCATAAAGAACTTCTTCAACCGATGAGTGTTGTGGGTTGCAGCATTGTCCGGCAAGAAAATCCAGTTTTCTCTACAGAGAAGAAAACTTACAGTTTCCTTTCTTAACATGTCAATGAAACAACCAGGTGTTTGACGGAATTTTAACTCCTGCAACTCAAGAGTTTAATTGTACGAAAATGAACCCTGGACCGTAATTGACCCACTTCCACTGCGTCGTGTTCAGAAAACTTATTTTGGGACATCATTAGCATAACAGTAATGCTGAAAATTGTCTGGGCTATCAAGTTTGAATTTTTTTTTCTCGTCTATCCACATCGTTTCCATCCATCTATATCCTAATCTTTATAATCGGAAGCAAAAATGTAAACGGGAGGTTTTATGGCAAGAAGACAAAGCCTCTACGGCTCTTTCTCGTTCTTGAATCTCTCTTAACTTCTCGCCTAATACGTCGGTCTAGAGACGGTGAGATTTTTTGGGGGGCGGGGTGACCACTTGATTTTTTTGAAGCATAAACATCCAGAATTTTAATGACAGTTCTCCTATGGTCAATTTTATTTGGGATTGTATCGTTGCGAAAGACCGCGTCTTTGAAGTTCAACAATCCTGTTCTGTCCAAACTGTTTTAGCCATATTAAAATGTGAAATTTACTGCTGGAAATGAACTAAGTAGATGTCTACATGCTTGAGGCTATAATCACACTGACCAGTTCTAAAAGTTTTGGCCAGTAATTTTCTTTTCCCATATGGTCTAAACTTTAAATCATTCACAAATACTTTTACCGTGTCTGTTTAGATTACGCAAAAACTTAAAATTTTCACTTGTTTTTTGAGAAACTACATTTTCTCATTTAATGGAAATGTTTCGGAAAAATATTTCCTTTAAAGTAACAGTATTTTATACTTTTTGAATCCTTTTGTATCTGGTCTTAAGATTTTAAGGAATATATATACGAGGATCATTAAATAGGTTTCCAGACTTTTTTCGTATAGGCACTTTTATTGATAATACACTCATGAAACTCTAGTCCTATTCGAAGTAATCTCCTCCGGCTGCAATGCACTTGTTGTACCGTTCCAACAACTTCTGCAGGAAGGCCCCATGGAAGTCCTCTTGTGACAGCGTGTCAATGACCTTCGTCACAGCCTCTTTCATCTCTTCAATTGTCTCATAACGACAGCCTCTGAGCTTAGGGAATAAGCAAAAATCACTGGGAGCAAGGTCTCGAATATAGGGACAGTGAGGAACTGTCTTGATGCCCATCTTGGTCGAATAGTCTGTGACAAGGATGGAGTTGTGGACTGGTGCATTGTCCTGATGGAAATGCCACAGACCCGATTTGAAGAGTGCTGGCCTCTTCCCAAGGAATCTCTTAAATCTCCCTTAAAACCTCAACATAGTAACCCTAACTCTAAACTTTTGGCCAATCAACTCTGGTGTATCAACTTCCTTACTCCTCCCACGCCTCTCATCATCCCTCACAGACTACCTGCATTCCTTGAATCTCTTATGCCTCTCAAAAACTCATGCTCGATTCATGCAAGACAGTCCAAAAGCAGTCTGAAACATTCCATACGTTTCTGTGACATTTTTTCCAAGTTTAAAACATAATTTTATTGCATATCGTTCTTCTAAAGTGTCCTCATGTCCAGATTGCATTTTTGAAATTCACCAGCTGTGACAATCAGGCATTAGTAGGGTGTATTCCAGTTGCTGCTGTAGCTGTTCATTTGAGCCTGAAATCATAAAAATTTATCAGTCATCTCAAAAGTTGTTTAGCAATAACATAGGGATTTTCAAGAGTCTAAGACAATTTTAAATGCTCATACGAAAAAAGTCCGGAAAACTATCGTATGCACCTCGTATATATATATATATATATATATATATTTACTAGAGATGTAAGAGTCATCGTTTTGGGAAATGGATACAGAGCAAACTAAGTCCAAAACGTGGACGAGGTTGATTGCAATTCACATAGCACTAATAACCCTGGGAAAGATATGGAACCAAGTATTCTCCCCCACCCATTTAATGGTAAATAAGAGAGTAGACTGAACTCTTTCATTTTCATATGGCAACCATAGACGAAGAAGGAAAAAATTGAGTTTTAACCAGTTAAACTCCGCTTAAAAATGACCTTGTGTTGCATACTCCTTGAGCTAAGGGGTCGTTAAATACACACACACACACACACACACACAAATGCTGATCCAAGCAAGTAATGATTTTAATCGATCATATGGAAATCAGACCTGACCGATAAAATGAAAAACAGTTTCTTTCAGGCAGCGGTTGTATCGATACTGCTGTATGGATGCACTACTCGGACGCTAACTTAACGGCTAGAGAAGAAGCTAGACGGCAATTACACAAGAATGCTGCAAGTAATATTGAACAAGTCCCGGAGGCAACACCCCACAAGGCACCAACTATACGACCACCTGCCTCCCATCACGAAAACTATACAAGCTAGACGAACCAGACACGCAGGACACTGCTGGAGAAGCAGAGACGAGCTCATAAGTGGTGTATTCCTATGGACCCCCATATATGGCCGGGCAAAAGCAGGACGACCAGCTCGAACATACATTCAGCAGCTATGTGAGGATATGGGATGTAGCCCTGAAGACCTGTCAGAGGCGATGAACGATAGGGAGAAGTGGCGAGAGGGGCTCAGGGATATCTGTGCCTGCGGCACGACATGATGATGATATCTCATTTACATGAACATTTTGTACCCACAAAAAACAGACCAACATGAAGTGTTGTGTATTATTCAGTTTGAATATTTGAACTTAGATATACTCCACCATATTGATCGTTCTAATATTTATTGCAATAGGATACTATATTTCAGTGACTGCAGGGACAAGGAATTTATTTTAGTGGCTGCAGGGACGGGGAATTTTTGCCGGCTTGGTTAAGAGAGAAGCGGTGAGATATTAGAATGGAAGTGTCTTGAAGCTCAAGTATATGCAGATTTTTGTTTGTGTGTGTGTGTGTGTGTGTGTGTGTGTGTGTGTGTGTGTGTGTGCACGTGTGCTCGTGTTCGTAGTCACCAAAAATAAATATTTCTTTATTGAAATACATTTTAATTTCAAAGGAAAAAGTCGATAAATCTTTGTGCGAGCAAATATATTGTCACAGCAACAATTTCTCTTTATAAATGCAGTTAATTTCAATCAATTTAAAAGTTCTTTAGATTTAAATAAATTTGGTTATAATAAAAAATTCAATCAGAAATAGCGTGTAGAAAATATGTACAAAAACAAGAGATTTTGGAAACATTAGCGTAACGGTTATCGTCGTTGAAAATGGAGTCGGTGATCCAAGGTCGAACCCCGGGCGAGGCTCTTTCAGTCGGATTTAAATCTGATAATTCACATTGTATGTATTTACCCAACCCCTCTACAACGATCAGGATGTGGCACAAGGTCAATTTTAAGTGAAGTACAGCTGGTTTGAATTCAAGATTTTTCTTCAATTAGACTGGTTGTCCAACCAAGAAAAAAAACACAGTCTGACCTACTATTTACTAATAGTTTTGGAGATGGATCCATGCCTTTAACAAGATCATTAGTGCGAAGTGAAATGTAAACAACCTTGCCTGGGGTTCGACATTGGATCACCGATTCTATTTTCAACGACGATAACCGTTACGCTAAGCACTCTTTCATAATTCACCAATTACTTTATCCAACTTTTGAAAAAAATTATTAAATGAATCCTTATTTAGGTGTGATGTTGTCAATAAAAGTATTTAATTTAATCATAAAGGCTATGCAAATTATATGCAAATGTTAACATAAAAGATATGCAAATTATATTTTTATAGATATTTCTTTATTCAACTTTTAAATTCGTGTAAGAGTTGCACCGACTTTTGGCAAAGGGTTTTCGAAGTTATATTTGAAGAGAGAAAGATTTGCAACGCCAAAATGCAATTGTTCTTCAGATGAATGAAGTATAACATGAATATCTTCGGCAGCAAGTTCCCGTGGCATGATAAATGTTTCCTTGTGTATATTTTGTATGATGAAGGGATCCACGTTGCATACAGAGTGAGAGACATTGAAAATCAAAAGATAAAAACATGATTCCTAAATGTCTCTTCTTACAAGCATATGCGTCAATCCTTGAGGTTTGTGAGATTTAGTCGAGTTTTATGGCATATCACTCATTGTAGGTTATTTAATGCCAAATCCTTTTTATACATATATATCAAATATATATATATATATATATATGATTTGTAAATACATAATATTGATATTTTAAAACAAGCCTGAGCTCTTTTTACACCCAGTAAAAAGGTTTCAGTTATTCCTACATAACCATATTTACCAACGCTCGGGCAGGATATGACACAAGGTCAATTTTTAAGTGGAGTTTTACAGGTTTGAATTAAGAGTTTTCCTTCTCCTAGACTAGTTGCCTCACCAAGGCTGAAGAACCTAGTCTGTCCTACTATTGACCCATAGCTGGAGGAAGACTAATTGGATTCATACCTTTCCCAAGGGTATTAGTGCTATGTGAAATGCAATCAATCTCGTCCAGGATTTGAACTCGTGTCGCCGTATCCATTCACTACGACGATAACCATTCCTATATAACAGTCACAATTCAAAATCAGTCCTTTGTTTGCACACACAGTTTGTTTTATTTGACTCATAGATAGGTTCCTATCAGGTCCCAACACTCCGGGTCAGATTGGGCCTGGCAGTGATGGCAATGAAGGGTATTCCACATACTTCAAATCTTCAAGGCTAAAGACTCGCCATCAAATGGCTAAATGTCGTATCTAGGAACATCATAACGGGGTCTTAATCCTCTGCAGGGATACAGTATGTGTATTCTACAGCCCCAATCAACTGTTCTGTCTGGTTGTTGGTTGGTTGTTTGTGTTTTATGGCATATCAACCTTTGTAGGTTATTTAAAGCCAAATTCTGTCTATATGTATATACATTCAACCAAGGATTTCTGGATGAATACGAAGTAGGTAAAAATTTTTATAAGCAGGATTTGATTTGTTTGCACATGATCAACCAGTTTTAATTCGTCATATTTTTTGTACAACCCTGTCTCTCGCAAGAAGGACAGAACGTCATCTATTTTGACGTTTTCGAACAATTTGGTTCGATTTTGAAAAATCGCTTACTGCCTGGGGTTTGTGTGATATTGCTCGTTGTTTCAGGGAACATTTGGTTTGAAGCATTTAAAAAGATTTAAGTAGATATTTTGACGTCTAAGTTTAGAGCAGCGATTGCAGGAAACAAGAGGAGTCATAGGCACGAAGATGGACTGCCACATCCCCGACTAGAGTCGAAGTAAACCAGGAAAAATTGACGAGGTTCTAAAAGCAAAATTTTATATATTAACAACAAAACAACCAGTACTCCTGAAATTTCACATTTCCAGGAACATTAGTGTAACAGTTGCAGAAAGCCCAAGGAGTCACAGATACTAAAATGGACTATGTCGCTAATTATCATTGATTTTTTCCTCTTAGTCAATTGATCCATTACTTCTCTTTGTCCTCTTTTTTTTTTCTTTGTATACATGTAAATCACTTCTCAGTCTTATTCTCCGGCTCTCCCTCCTCACTTTCCGCTCCCCTAAGCCCGTATTAGTTCGCACTGTATCTTTTCCAACTACTAATAAATATCCCTACAAAACTAAGCAAGGCCTGCATCCAAACTGCCGTCATTTCAACCTTTTTTCCTTTTCCCGATCACAACATCATAGTATTCGTTTCCTACTCATTTCTACAGTGAGATAAAATCTCTGTTGTAACATATTGACCCCGGCCAAGCTGTTAAAATAGGAAATGCACCGGTGTAAATAACAAGTGCATCCGGTCGAGGAATATCAGGATATAACCTTGACCGTGGACAGGTTGAATGATTGCGATTTGTGACGCCCACCAGAAGGTTGACGACGTACAATTATATAACCCGGTGAAGACAGGAAGTCAGCCAGTTGGAGATCAGGTCAGTCGGAGATAAGATGCGGTAGAGAAAACCAGCACCCAGCAGAGGGGGACCTCAGGGCCCCCGATTGAGCAGTTGAATTTCAGATCAGTTGGAGAGAAGATGCTGGAATGAAGAACATGTCCCAGAGAGGCTGGGCCCCCAGGCCCCCGGTTGAGCAGCCCAGGAGAACGGGAAAGAAATACTGTTATGGCCATAAGAGTTGGGGTCAAGATGTTGCAGTTCTGTTCGGTCTCCAACTCCCTCTTACTGTAAAACCTTTAATAACCCTTTCGAACCCTTTCAAATAAAGTGAGAGGTATATTTTTCTAAAAAAAACTGTGTCGCTCGTCTTTATTGTGTCGTCGTTATGATTCTGCACGCATATGTGTTTGTATAGTTGGTCATGGACAGGCATTAATAGGGTGTATTCCAATTGCTGCTGTAGCTGTTCATTTGAAGCCGAAATCATACAAATTTGTCTGTCATCTCAAAAGATGTTTAGCAATAACATTGTGATTTTCAAAAGTCTAAGACAATTTAAATGTTCATACGAAAAAAGTCCAGAAACTTATCGTATGCACCTCGTGTATATATATATATATATATATATACTAGAGATTTAAGAGTCAACGTTTTGAGAAATGGATACAGAGCAAACCAAGTCCAAAACCTGGGACCTTTTCCTAACCAACACAAAACCAACACAAAACTTTCCCTTCTTCCTTGACCTTTTTCCGAGGAGAACGCTGCAAGAACTATTTGCCCACATATTTCAGCAAGATATACTTGGGACGATTCCTTGCTAGCGCAAACGTTTCCTCTCTTCTCCCGTTTTTTCAATTTTCACAACCCCCGCCCTAGTTTCTTAATTACTCCGGACCGAAAGTACCCTCCCCTTTTCCGAACCATTATCAACGGGCTGCACGCGCTCGTTTTAGAAACATCAATCGTACCTGAAAATTCCAGAGAGATCACTCGTAAATCGAAACCCCACCAAAAAAGCCCCAAAAAACTATTCTTTTAAAACACTTAGAACCGCTGTCACTATAACTTAACCTTTTACAAACTTGGAACTTCGGAAAATGCTCTTACCAAAGCCTTCTCGAAAACCATTGCTTATCCGATTTTAGTGGAATAATTCTCCAAACACGTATCAATTCTCGTGGAACTATTATATAATTGTGCAAGGGTTTTATCATTTTTCATTGGTTATATCTTATCATTCGGTTTGGTTAGGCTTAGAACTATTCGGCTTAGTGCACGTGCAGGTGCACACATTGAGTGCAGTTCACACTCGCGCATGGAGGATGTGACAATCACAAATTTCATAATAAAAACCCCAGATAGGAAATGTGACTGAGGTGTGAATGACGTCATGCCCGGAAACAATGGATAGGGAATTTTGGTGATTTTTTTAAAAAATCAGGTAGTTGATATTTGAAGCTGGGCGAGGCGAGTCCAGTTTGTGGACTGCGGGATGCGCCGCACGTTTGTTGGGTCAGTGAGTTGAGATTCTGACTCTGGGCCGGGCAGTTCAACTGGGGAGTTGACAGAAGAACGATGTAGAAACAGTCAGCATAGAAAAAAATCTGTCTCTCTCTCCTCGTGTCAAAAAAACTGAAAGTCAAAAAAAGTTGATAAACGTTTCGTACCTGAACTAAAGAAAGTCGTCAGTGTTTTATGTATTTCGAGATCGCTATGCATCTGAACATTTTACGTATTCGTAATATAAACATTTTACATAGCCGTATGTTACAGAACGACGGGTTACCTCTATAGAACCGAAAATCTAAAACAGAAACATGGTGGACTCTTGGACGACCAGGTTCGAAATCCGACTGAACCGAACGAAAAAAAAGCAAGGTGACCAACACATTTTTTTTAAAAAATGACGATAGAGCCTCTTATCTTTTCTCTGACATCTGAAATTTCCACAGTTACTACTTCCCGTCATTTAGTCTTTTTCTCTGTTGTCATCACGTATTTAATTTAACCAGGTGCGAACTTGAAAGAATCATAGTAGAAAAAATACGAGATATTAGAATGAGCAAGGCATCAAATTCTTACAACTAGCAGCGTCCATGTTTTTTTTTTTAGTTTTTTGTTAATTTATTTTTCTTTTGTCGTCTTTTTATTTTGTTCTACTTTTTCTTGGGTTTTTTCTTTTTCTTTTTCTTCGTTTTTTTTTTTCTTGTTTCGTCTTTTGGTTTCTTTCCAGTTCTTTCTTTTTCTATTTTTTTTCCTTTCCTTCAGGGTTTTCTTTCTCTTCTTATCGATCGGATGTACTTTTGCTGGTCTTGTTTTTCATTTTCTTTTTGTTCATTATGTTGTTTCTTTTTCATTTTTTGTTTTTTGGAGTTATCTGTAGGTTTTCTATCACTGCTTCCAGTTTTGTTTGTTTTTCAGTCGTCTTTTCAATTATGTTCCCGTTTCTTTCTCCACACCACTCTCTCTCACTCTCTCTCTCTCTCTCTCTCTCTCTCTCTCTTTCTCTCTCTCTTTCTTTCTTTCTCTTTCTCTCTCTCTTTCTGTCTTTCTTTCTTTCTTTCTCTTTCTCTCTCTCTCTCACTCTCTCTTTCTCTCTCTCTCTCTTTCTTTCTCTTTCTCTCTCTTTCTGTCTTTCTCTCTCTTTCTGTCTTTCTGTCTTTCTCTTTCTCTCTCTTTCTCTCTTTCTTTCTCTTTCTCTCACTCTCTCTCTCTCTCTTTCTATCTCTCTCTCTTTCTCTCTCTTTCTTTCTCTCTCTCTTTCTGTCTTTCTTTCTTTCTCTTTCTCTCTCTCATTCTCTCTTTCTCTCTCTCTTTCTTTCTCTTTCTCTCTCTTTCTGTCTTTTTCTCTTTCTCTCTTTCTCTTTCTCTCTTTCTCTCACTCTCTTTCTCTCTTTTTTTATCTTTCTCTCTCTCTCTTTCTATCCATCTCTCTTTCTCTCTCTCTCTTTCTTTCTCTTTCTCTCTCTTTCTGTCTTTCTGTCTTTCTCTCTCTCTCTTTTTCTCTTTCTTTCTCTTTCTCTCTCTCACTTTTTTTCTCTCCCTTTCTCTCTCTCTCTCTTTCTCTTTCTCTCTTTCTCTCTACTTCTCTCTCTCTTTCTCTTTTTCTCTCTCTCTTTCATTTTCTCTCTCTCTTTCTCTCTCTCTTTCTCTCTATCTTTCTCTCTCTGTCTCTTTTTCCCTCTCTCTTTCTCTCTCACTTTCGCCCTCTCTCTCTTTCTATCTCTCTCTCTTTCTTTCTCTCTCTCTCTATTTCTGTCTTTCTCTTTCTCTCTTTCTTTCTCTTTCTCTCTCTCTCTCTTTCTCTCTCTCTCTTTCTCTCTCTCTCTCTTTCATTCTCTCTCTCTCTTTCTCTCTCTCTCTTTCTCTCTCTCTTTCTCTTTTTCTCTCTCTTTCATTCTCTCTCTCTTTCTCTCTCTCTTTCTCTCTTTCTTCCTCCCTCCCTCTCTCACTCTCTCTCTTTCTCTCTCTCTCTTTCGCTCTCTTTCTCTCTCTCACTCCCGTGAAACTACGATTTCTTGTACCATTTTTTCTTCTCCAATTGCAATTTCTTCTTTGCTCGTCTAGAGGATTGTCGTTTCTCATTAACCCAGGCTCGAACCCACGTCGTGTCGGCTTGAACCGTCACGGCACCAAATCAACGTTTGTTACGTTTCAGGTTCATAAATAGGCATAGTCCAAAGCATCCCGTTGTTTCCAATACGTAGAGTATATTTCTGACTGCAACATTTCATACAGCAGTCGGCCATCAAACACGAGAGAGAAATGGTAAAGTAAAAGAATTACTTGTGTCATTCAAATGCTATCAGTCTCGTGCGTGCGAGACGAATGAACAAAAACACCCGACTTCACTTTCTTCGTCCCTAACGGGCCCTTCACCCCAGGCAGCTTCTATCCTTTGCTCCCGATTCTGAACTCTGAACTACCCAACTAACTTAACTAAAATTGCTGCTTATATAATATATCTTAATTTTTCCATTCACTAATGATATAAGAACACGTGTCTTTACCTTTCCAGTGTGATGATATCTTCCTAAGTCAAGCAAAAGAATGTTTACTTTTTGAATATCCGGCCTACAACAACGATTTCAAAACAAATTTCCAATATTACTTTATCTTCGCAAAGAAAAAAACAATGCAAAAGATTGTAAAATTCATCGAAGAACGCAATCCACCGTTCGTTTTTTGTTTTGCTTTTTGTTGTTTTTGTTTTGTTTTGTTTTTTACTTTTTAAAAAATCTTATTTTATTGATTCATTTCTTTATTTACTGATCTATTTTGTCTTTTGCCTGTGGTTGTAGATTGTTGAAACGCCAGAACCCTCTGTTCTTTATGTTGGAACTTACAATTGGTTAAAGATTAAATTTCGCTCCATCACGATTGGTTGAATAATGTGTTTAGCTATTGGGATCATGATGTTGGGAATGGACTTTCATAGTTGGTACCATTTTACTTTGGATTGACGAGAACAAACTAAAATATATATTGTCACTTGACCATTAAATGAGGGTAAGGTCTAAATGTATTATAATTGATAAAGACATCGAAAAACGGAGGGACTAACGATATATTTATTTATTCAATAAAATCACCTATTTTTTCTTTTTATATTTCTTTTATTTTTCTCTTCGAGTTGTCATCTCTGGGTTGATCGGTTGTTTCTCCATCTTTATTTGAGCTTCACCGTTTTGAAGAAAAATCACGGGGTTGATCCTTTTGGCCTGTTCATACTATTACCTCCATAATTTCGCTTTCCGTTCATAATTCCTGACGATCTACATTTCGTAATTTGAAATGGATTCGCATTTTGCGATGTTCCTTTCTCCTTTCATCATCGAAGAAAGATTTTTGGAGACAATTTTCTTCTCGTAAGTTTGCGCTGAGGTCTCCTTGCTAGTTGGACGCAACCTTAATGCCGATGTAGACGTTGTTTTTGCAGGTGACGAGGGCCGACTGTTTGTGACCGATGTTGCCGTTAAAAGCTTCAAGTTCCGGATGATTTTATTTCTCAAAACATACACGTTTTAAGTGGGCACAAGGCCTAAAAAAGTTTGAGTGGGGTGGGGAGAAAAGTGTATTATTCTGCATTATTCTAGGGAGCCCTAGCTAGCCACAATCATCATCAGCCACTCTGTACAATAAATTCACTCTAGCATCGCCTGGCGCACAACAATCACCAAAATACATCATTCGCGCCTTGAAAAAAAGACCTACTTAGAACCCTGATGAAGTGAAATGGCATATATACAATTGAAAAGGTATGATGGGGGATTGGAGGAAAAAGCCCCGTGAAAACAAAAAATACACCCCGCTTGGTTTCCTTCCCATTCCGGGTGATCGCAGTGTATGTGCCCAATAGCGTCTCTAACTGACTGTTTTTTAAGATATTTGCGTCTTTCGCATTTTTTGTTTGCGACTGTCCACGTGTCTTGCTCGCAATAATTCTTATCATGATATAGAGAGGCAGAAATGGATAGGGTCGTGCCTATGATTGTAAAGGAAAGGAAACAAATTTAAATAGAGATCAGCCCCCCCCCAAATGGGGGATTTTATTAAATACATAAATATTTAGCATATCCATATACACGAATGTGCGAAATGGACATGGAATGTTGGTAACATATATACACAGACAACATATAGAAAACTCAGAACATAGGAATCTCGAAATTCGAAAACACATAACGACTTCTTTGTTCAGGTACGAAACATTTTTATTACTTTTGAGCTAAAGGTTTCGACATAAGAAGAGAGACACAATCTTTTTATGCTGGCTTCTTCATCTGACCCCTATCTCGTGCGGCACCCATGGCGCGCAAATTCGTCTCGCTTCAGCGAGCCCCAAAAGTCGAACCTCCTCGTTTGGTATCTAGTTTCCAACTCTCTGACTTTCTTCGAAATCCCCAAAATCTTCCGCGTGCTTCCGGTACATGACGTCACCCACACTTCGTCACCCGTTTCATCATCTCAGGCTATTGTGACATCTCTGAGTAACATGTCCGCCCGCGCGCACCCGCGTTAACACCTGCATCAAGTTTGCACCTAACTAACCCATGTGCTGAGCCGAAAGGTTCTCAGCCTAACTAAACCTAAAGGCATGAACAGAAATCCCTCGGCTATTATATTACAAATAAATCGTTAATCACCTATTTTTACATATATCTTTATTAATACTACTACATTGGACGCTAACAAAACGGCTGGAGAAGAAGATAGACGGCAATTACACAAGAATGCTATGTGCAATCTTGAACAAGTCATGGCGGCAACACCCCACAAGACACCAACTGTACGGCCACCTGCCTCCTATCACGAAAACTATTCAAGTTAGACGAGCTAGACATGCAGAACACTACTGGAGAAGCAGGGACGAGCTCATAAGAGATGTACTCTTATGGACCCCCACACATGGCCGTGCAAAAGCAGGACGACCAGCACGAACATACATTCAGCAGCAATGTGAGGATACGGGATGTTGTCCTGAAGACCTACCTAGGGCGATGAACGATAGGGAGGAGTGGCGAGAGAGGGTCAGGGATATCCGTTCTGCCAGTGCGATATGATGATGATGATATTTACTACTACACACATGCCCAGTCGGCTAGGGCTGTAGAATACCCCTACCCAATGAGTGTCCTGATATATAACACTAAACAATCTGATGGTGAGGTTCCTGTGATGCTGGAACTTTGGGGAATACGGAGCACCCCTTCATTGCATTTGCTCTCAGGTCCACTCTGGCCCGGAATGGTAGCACTTGATAGGGGCCTATCAATGGGTTAAATAGAACTAACGGTATACTTATGCTAAACTGAATTGTTTGAATTGGAACTGTTAGACTAAACTGAATAGCTTTAAATAGAAATGTTTTTGACAATTAAACTGTACTTACATTTAAACTGCATGTTTATGCTAAACTGAATTGTTTGAAATGGAACTCTTTTTAACATTGAAAGTGGACTTACAGTAAATTGATTTTTTTTTTTTATCGAACTGTTTTGACATTTAACAGGGTAAACAAAATCTGTACTCATACAAAACTGAATTAGCTCTGTTTGACTAAACTGAATTGCTTGAAACAGAAATGTTTTTGACAATTAAATTGTGTACTCATGCTAAATTAAATTGTTTGAAATAGAACGGACTATTTGCATAAAAATGGATTTGACGTTAAATAACCTACACAAGTTGATATGCCATAAAACCCAAACAACCAAGCCAAACCTACTACACATAGACATTACCATCATGTAATGGCCATATGACAATATATATATATATATATAGACACACACACGCACACATACACACATATATATATATATATAGAGAGAGAGAGAGAGAGAGAAAGTGGGGATTTATAGAGAAACAAAGTCAGTCGACACTATAGCGTTTCGGTTCTGCTGAACCATCATCAGGACTGCTGATGGTTCAGCAGGACCGAAACGCTATAGTGCCGACTGACTTTGTTTCTCTATAAATCCCCACTTTCTATTTGGATTACTTGTTGTCAATTTTTCTTCACCAATTGTC
>OY757939.1:7934634-7959634 GCA_963585895.1 Sepioteuthis lessoniana
CAAGAAAATAAGACGATTTAAATTCTCTGGAACTTTCTGTTTCTTTGTGTAATAACATATCAACTTTCGTGGGTTATTTAATGCCAAAGCTATCCTTATAAAAGAATAATAGTAGTACTATTTTAATCATAGCAAGGGGGGTGACGGTATTTACAGGGTGGAACGATACACTACAGCTTTATTTTAAAACTTTTATTGAAAAAATCAATTCAGCTAACTTGATTATGTAGTAGAGCTGACATCTATTCAATGTAGTCGCCTTCAGCCTCAATCACCGCCTCGATACAGATCTGGAACTGGGAGCATGCCTTTTCCATAAGCGCCGGCGGAAGCTCGGCGAATACTCGGCGGATGGCGGCGATCAGGCTGGCTTTGGTGTTGTGGGAGGTCATGTTGGTGATATTCTCGACGTATGACCAACGGGTTCAGATCGGGGGAGGAGGGGGCCAGTGAGAGAAGGGTACAAAGTCGTAGCACTCCTTCTGAAGCCAAGCCTATGTCTCTTTGGACTTGTGGGTCGGCGCCGAGTCCTGCTGCCACACCCAGGGTCTGCCACCAGCCACCTAATTACACCAGGCGATCACCACACTGTTCAGCACATCCAGGTACACATTGGTGTTGACTTTCAAGCCGACTTCGAAGATGTGAGGTGGCATGATGTGGCTCTCACTTGAAACTACACCAAAGACCATAACTGTAGTCGGAAACTTTGTTTTCATTACCCTGGGCACGCCGAGCCGTCCGGATTTGCATTTTGAGGGTGCTGGCAATACTCCTGTTGTCATAACTTGAATCGGTAGAGAGCATGAGTTGTACAGTGGCGCATCTCTGATCTCGCTCGTTGAACATTATGTCACTTTCAGACATGATAGAAGGCTCCTATTGCTCTTGGGATTTGTACACAACAGGCCAACTAGTAGATGGTCTGCAACAAAAAAGAAAACCGGTTTTCATTAAACGGAAATGGAATCATGTCGTCTTTTCTCGGGCGATAATTTTATGGTTCCTCCCTGTATACCTTTCCCAAAGATATTAGTCCAAAAATGAACGTAATAGCGAAACTGAGGTTCGAATTCGCTTACTATGGTGTCACAGTTCAGCTCGTTAGCCACTACGCCACAGAAAACCTCTGCCTGGGATTTTGAGACAGAAACGAATCACTCAATCCTGGTCAGACTACCAGACCTAAAATTAATTAATAAGAAAAAAGAAATTGTAAAGGATTTTACTGTTTTAACTGACCATAGAATAAAAATAAAAAGCAGCAAAAAGGTAAAAAAATACCAGGATCTGGCCAGAGAGAAAAAAAAAGAATAAGATCTGGGGAACGTGAAGCTGACGGAGATTCTTGTAGTAGTTGATGTTTTTGTTCGTGAAGGCTTGGTAAAAAGACAAGGGGAATTGGATATCAAAGGAAGAATGGAGACCATCTAGACCACAGCACTGTTTAAATCAGGCAGAATATTGAGAAGAGTCCGAGAGAACGGAGAAGACTTGCTGTCACTCAAATTTCAAGGAAGAACAAACGGTTAAAACTGGTATATTAAACTTGCATAGAGCGAAAACGATAATTTTACCAGTATTTCCTTTCACGTCCAATTTTTAGTTTTTCTTTTTCTTTTTATAGAAGTCCTACTCGAGGTGTTATTCTATGACAACGAGGTACATCGGAAATAGTAAAAGATAATATCTCAGTGAGTTTGAACTCACGTCCTTTTTTTGCCCCCGGGAAACCTCTTTGCTCAATACTCGATCTCAGTTGGTCCTATATAAGTAAGTAAAGTTGGCGACCATAGTCGAGGGTGACCCGAAGGCTCCCTTTTCGATAGCTACAACACAAAGGTGTAGGGGACGGCGGTACTCCGTAACCTGGATTGCTCCACTTTACCCTTGATCCGTACCTTATAATGCTGAGTGTTAAGCAAGGAGACATCAAGTACCATTTTTAAAGTCTTTGGTATGACGCGACCTGGGATTAAACCCAGGTCTCCCGGGCCATTGGTGAACAGTCTAGCCGCTAGGCCAATGTTCAGTTTCAAAATTGTTTTTATTTTTATCTTAGTTGTTTCTGTAACGCCTTTATAAGTGTATTATTTAAAAATATTTTTTTTGAAATAAAATTGCGTCCAATATTTTTGCAAACATTTGTATTAAACGATTATATATTTGTTCTTTTGTTAGTATGGAAGCACTGAAACACATAAAAATTCATTTATAACTTAAGTCTTTATCTCTTATTGCCTTCAGAGGCAGCAAGAAGTAGGTTGGTTCGTGTAGTACAAGGAATTATCTCATCGAAATAAACACAGGAATATTGCATATAGTTTGGCTTCAAATCTTCTCTCCTGGGCCCAGCTTGGCTTGGTTGATGCATGCAAGAATGTTCCTCCGGGGTCGATACGTGCTTCGAAAGCAGATAAAGCCTTCTGAGACCTTCTTCCTACCTCGATCCCCAGGCACTACGTTCCATGGCCAGTTTAATCTGTTAGCAAATATACCAACGAAACGGAAAACTCAACGAATTCCAGATTGTTTTAATTGATGTTAGTTTTATCAAATGCTGAATGTAGTTCCTATATTATCAGGTCACTCTAAAAATCAGTGAGACTGAATTCTTTTCAGGTCGGCAACTCTCATTAGCAATTATCTGGTCAATGATGCCCTTAAACACCTGTGAAAATATCCAGATCACGATTGTCCCTCAGAATTTACATTTAGCTGGATAAGATCAGTTTATTACCACATCGTTTGATTAGGTGTGTCACAAAAATAGTCACAACAATTTGGTCAATTTCTTGGACATTTCAACAAAAACAAGTTAATACACGGTTAGGGTATTAAGTTCTATCAAGAGCACATGTTTCAGGTGGCAAGAAGTTTTTCTGGATGGCAGGGAGACTGTCTAAGATTAATCAAATCCACCAACGAAGTACACTTGTTAGCCGTAGATGTCGACCTAAAATGCTTGAGGACGAGATCCTGCTTGTCTGTGACTCGATAGCGAAGATGGTCATGACTTGCAACATACCTCTTTATGCTAGACTTGCGGTCAGAGACGCCTGATCCAATCAATTGGCTGGTTATGGCAAGTCAAGCCCTAATATCTATCTGATTTTCCTGACAGTATACTTCAAATTGCTTTAGGGATAAACAAATGCCCCCTTTTTATTAGCCCTAATGTGTTAGAAGACGATGGCTGATAGTAGATCGCGTTGAGAAAAATAAGACTTTGATTTTCCAGATTATGACCCAAAACTCTGTCTGAGAGTGATACTCTACTCCTGGAATTTGAGGTAATGGGAAGTAAGTAAAAGTAAAGTTAGCGACCATAGTCGAGGGTGACCCGAAGGCTCCCTTTTCGATAGCTACTACACCAAGGTGTAGGGGAGGGCGCTACTCCATTCCCTGGATTGCTCCACTTTACCCTTGAACCGTACCTTATAATGCTGAGTGTTAAGCAAGGTGGTATCAAGTTCCATTTTTAAAGTCTTTGGTATGACTCGACCTGGGATTGAACCCAGGTCTCCCGGGCCATTGGCGAACACTCTAACCGCTGGGCCACTCCTTCATTATCATTACTCTCTGGTCCATTTTTGTAATATAATGGCCGAGGGATTTCGTTTTATATATCTTGCCTTTGGGTTTAGGTAAGCTGAGAACCTTTCGGCTCAGTGCATGGGTTAGTTAGATACAAACATGAGCGCAGGTGTTCACGCGCGAACGGAGCGGACGTGTCATTCAGAGATGTCACGATAAAAACCCCAGATAGAAAATATGACCTGCGGGATGTGAATGACGTCATACACCGGAAGCGTGCGTGGAGGATTTGGGGGATTTGAGAAAAATCAGAGTTGAGTTCCTGGCTCGGAAGAAGAAGGTTGACTTTCACTTGCTCGCCGAGGCCTTGTGGCGGGTGCGCACATGATGTTGGGGTAGATGGTAAAGCCAGCATAGAAAGATCGTGGATCTCTCTTCCTTATGTCGAAAAACCTTTAAACTCAAAGGTAATAAAAAGCTTCGTACCTGAACTAAGAAGTCGTTAGTGTTTTTCGTGTTTCGGGATTTCTATGTTCTATGTATATATGCTATGAATATTCTATGTACATTTCACGTATTCATGTATTGGTATGCAACATTTTGATTCGGATTGGTAGTGCCAATTAGAGCACCATCTATAAGTCAAATAGGTTGGTTGGTTGGTTGGTTGGTTTGTTTTATGGCTAATCAACCCTTTTCGAGTTATTTAACGCCGAATTAAATTTGAAACAATTCAGTTTAGTATAAGTATAGTTTTGTTTATAAACAGTTAAATGTTAAAACAGTCTTATTTCAAACAATTCAGTTTAGCATAAACACACAATTTCAATGTCAAAAACAGTTCTATTTAAAACAGTTCAGTTTAGCATAAGTACGCTGTTTAAATGTGAAAAAAAAAGTTTTATTTCAAGCAATTCAGTTTAGCATAAGTACAGAGTTTAGTTCTATTCCACCCAGAGATAGGATCCTATCATGAGTTACCACTCTGGGTCAGAGTGGACCTGGAACCGATAGCAATGAAGGGGTACTCCACATTCTCCTAAGCACCAAGATTACTGGAGCCTCACAATCAGATTGTTTAGTGTAATATCCAGGACACTCGGTGTGGGTGTCTTACCCCTCTGCAGAGAAACAATCGGTATATTCTACAGTCCCAGCCGACTGGGCAAATCTAAAAAAAATATGAAGATGTATATATATATATATGTAGATATATTAATGTTTACATCTAATCTATAAATATGTTGCTGTGAAAAAAAAACAGATTATACATTCTATAAATTCTACAAACTGATATATAGGAAAAAAAATTCTTAAAAAAGAAAAGGCGAAAAACACACGTGCTACTTGAAAATAATCAAGCGGCACGGATGTCTAGTTAAAAGAGAAAACACTGATAAAATCACTTAAGCTAAAACGTAATAAAGTGCTCAAAACATGAGATAGAGCTAATATTATGAAAATAATTCCTACATGGCCAAAAGCGAGTCTACCTAGGTTTTACCAAACGGCTCTTTTCAGGATGGTCTGGCCGAGTCAAATAGAACTGTTCAATCATTTATTCGGTATTAGTATTATTAGTTATTTGAAACGATGCAGCTGTGTAAAAATTGTTCGTGTGAGGTAAGAATACTTGATAAACAGAATTGTTTATGTTAAATTGTAATACTTGAAACTATTTAAATGTCTGCAAACAAATGAGCTTTAACTCGTTTAAAAATAAATTTACCAACTAAATATTTGCTTAGAAATCAAGTATATAGAAAATTTGGCATTAAATAACCCACAGGGGTTTATATGCAATAAATCAACCAAAGAAACAATTGCAAGATTCTTTATAATTTATTACTGTGGGATGATTGTTTACTCATTAGAGTTTTTCATACCAGCGTTAGCTGATGGTCTTTCACTGGAGATTGAGTGACAGCAAGTCTCCTCAAGTCTCCGGGACTCTTCTCAGTATTCTGGCCGTTTTCAATAATGCTGTTGTTTGGATGGTCTCTACTCTTCCGCCAACTTCCAAATCCTCCAGGCCCTTTAATAATCCTTTAGTTGCTGTGCCAAGAGCACCAATCGTCACTTTCATGTTCCACAGCCTTTTCAATTCTCTAGCAAGGTCGTAGTACTTATCTTTCTTTTTACATTCTTTTAGTTTATTCTGTGGTCAGCCGGGACAGCAAATGTACCATATTCACAATTAACGCTAGATACACCCATGTCCAAAATAGACATATAATGTTTATAACGATAGAACATAGGAATCTCGAAATTCGAAAACATGTAACGACTTCTTTGTTCAGGTACGAAACCTTTTTTATTACTTTTGAGTTAAAGATTTCGACATAAGGAGAGAGACACATCTTTTTATGCTGTCTTCTTCGTCTGGCCCCTATCTCGTGCGGCAGCCACGGCGCGCAAATTCGTCTCGTCTCAGCGAGCCCCAACAGTCGAACCTCTTCGTTTGGCGTCTAATTTTCAACTCTCTAACTTTCTTCAGATTCTCCACAAACCTTTGCGCACTTCCGGTGCGTGACGTCACACGCACTCCGTCACCAGTTTCGTCTCGGACTACTGTGACATCTCTGAGTGACACCTTCGTCCGCCCGCGCGCGCCCGCGTTAACACCTGCATCAATGTTTGCACCTAACTAACCCATGTGCTGAGCCTAAAGGTTCTCAGCCTAACTAAACTCAAAGGCATGAACAGAAATTCCCAGGCCATTACGTTACACAAAGTCGACAATTTTGCAAATTCTCTTTTGTTGATTATGGTTGGTCTTCTGGTCGATATTAGGTAATCCGTCTGTTATAAAATTATGTGTGGGGGGTATTACATCCCATAATGTACGTATCTATACAGTTAAGGATGCTTTGATTTAGCCTTAAAATTTTGTAAAATTTTCAGCATTCAAACGGGTGAAATCTCCACTCTAGACGGAACCCCTCTTAAACTAGTAGACAAATTCACTTACCTAGGAAGCAGCGTCGCATCAACCGAAAAGGACATCGACACAAGGTTAACGAAAGCATAGACAGCTATCAATAGGCTATCGATTATATAGAAATCAGACGTAACCGATAAAATGAAACGCAGTTTCTTCCAGGCAGCGGTCGCATCGATACTGCTATATGGGTGCACTACATGGACTCTAACAAAACGGCTGGAGAAGAAGCTAGACGGCAATTACACAAGAATGCTGCGAGCAATATTGAACAAGTCCTGGCGGCAACACTCCACAAGACACCAACTGTACGGCCACCTGCCTCCTATCACGAAAACTATTCAAGTTAGACGAACCAGACATGCAGGACACTGCTGGAGAAGCAGGGACGAACTCATAAGTGATGTACTCTTATGGACCCCCACATATGGCCCAACAAAAGCAGGACGACCAGCACGAACATACATTCAGCAACTATGTGAGGATACGGGATGTTGTCCGGAAGAGCTGCCTGAGGCGATGAACGATAGAGAAAAGTGGCGAGAGAGGGTCAGGGATATCCGTGCTACTAGCACGACATGATGATGATGATGATGATGATAAATTTAGCCTTTATGGGGTTTCTGGGTTGTTGGGGTGGTTTTGATAGATGTGCCTCGAGTATATTTTTCTTAAAATTTATATCGTTTTTATTTAATTAACATATCTTTATAAATATCCACAGCTTTCTCTCTTATTGTTTTATTAATATAGAATATCATCGCCATCTTCATAATCTTAATCAACCTTTCGCATTCTGTTTTTGAACACACGCCTTTCCCGAAATATGTTGTAAAAGTTGGAAACATGATGTTATGAGTCCCACCCGGCCATCCCGCCAACCTGTCTAATATCGTTCCTAGTTCCCAGTGCTTACATCCCATTGGTCAAAAAAGCCATCCACAGCATATACGATGTTTTCATGTAAATATTTTTGCCTCTTAGCTTTTCAGCCCGCTCATGTACATATATATATAAATATACATATATATATATATATATGTGTGTGTGTGCATATGCGCAGGTGTTTATGTGTGTAGTTAGATATGAACAGACTGAAAATGATAGATAGATAGATAGATAGCATTATATATATATATATATATGTGTGTGTGTGTGTGTGTGTGTGTGTGTGTGTGTGTGTGTAGGTTTTAGTGTGTGTAGATAGATAAATAGTAATGAAAAAGCATAGAAAGGTAGATAGATTGACAGATAGATAGCATTATATAAGCGAGTTCATATATATATATATATATATACATATATATATATATATATATATATATATATATATATATATATATATATATATATATGTGTGTGTGTGTGTGTGTGTGTGTGTGATGTTACAGATATATTTATTGAGATGTTGGAGTGGGATGGGTGGATTTTTCTTTTTCTTTTCCTTTTGAACTCTGAAATTGTTCAATCTGGTGCCGACCGGAATTGTTCTTCTTCTTTTTATTTTTCATCTATTTATTTATTAACGAATTTTCATATTTCAATCACCAAACACGAAAAGGCAAAATTAGTTTCCGGCAAAAGTTAATTAACAACAAGTTTATAAAAGCTGATATCTGGGTTGATTTTTTTCTTCTTTTCTTCGTGAAAAGATCTCTCATTTTGTAAGCGTGCACATTTCACTAGCTCTCGGAGTCGAATTCGACACACACACACACACACATATATATATATATATATATATATGGAAAATCTAGAAATAAATCCGACAATGAAAATGTAAAAATAGGAAAAAACATAAGGTCTTCTTATGTATTTCACGGTTTTCAAACCTTTACTATGGCGTATAAATTTTTAAATGAAACGAAAAGATGAGAAATTTTAAAACTTTCTCATCTTTTCGTTTCGTTTAAAAATTAATACGCTCTTGTGAATCGTTCTTCTTTAAAACCCGAAACGTCTAAAGTTGCCAAATAATTCAAACTACATCGATACTGCTATATGGGTGCACTACATGGACTCTAACAAAACGGCTGGAGAAGAAGCTAGACGGCAATTACATAAGAATGCTGCGTGCAATCTTGAACAAGTCCTGGCGGCAACACCCCACAAGACACCAACTGTACGGCCACCTACCTCCTATCACGAAAACTATTCAAGTTAGACGAACCAGACATGCAGGACACTGCTGGAGAAGCAGGGACGAACTCATAAGAGATGTACTCTTATGGACCCCCACACATGGCCGTGCAAAAGCAGGACGACCAGCACGAACATACATTCAGCAGCTATGTGAGGATACGGGTTGTTGTCCTGAAGACCTGCCTGAGGCGATGAACGATAGGGAGGAGTGGCGAGAGAGGGTCAGGGATATCCGTGCTACCAGCGCGACATGATGATGATACATAAAATCATCCCCTGTAGATCTTGTTTTTTTTTAACGAACTGGTCGTCCTGCTTTTTTTGAGCTGGTCGTCCTGCTTTTGCTCGGCCATATACGGGGATCCATAGGAGTACATCACTTATGAGCTTGTCCCTGCTTCTCCAGCAGTGTCCTGCATGTCTGGTTCGTCTTACTTGGATAGTTTTCGTGATGGGAGGTACTATTTACCAACCCCTCCGCTCGGGCAGGATATGACACACGGTCAATTTTTAAGCGGAGTTTAACAGGTTTGAATTCAGAGTTTTCCTTCTCCTAGACTAGTTGCCTCACCAAAGCTGAAGAACCTAGTCCGTCCTACTATTTACCCATAGCTGGAGGGAGAATAAGGGGGTTCATACCTTTCCCAAGGGTATTTGCCCGAAAGTGAACGTAATAGCGCGCCTGGAGTACGAACTCGCGTACTATGATCCGCAGTTCATCGCTTTAACCATTACACCACGAGGACACCCAATGGATGGGAGGTAGGTGGCCGTATAGTTGGTGCCTTGTGGGGTGTTGCCTCCAGGACTTGTTCAATATTGCTCACAGCATTCTTGTGTGGATACCGTCTAGCTTTTTCTCCTGCCGTTTAGTTAGCGTCCATGTAGTGCATCCATATAGCAGTATCGATACGACCGCTGCTTGGAAGAAACTGCGTTTCATTTTATCGGTCAGGTCTTACTTCCATATGATCGATTGCTCATCCATAGCTATTCATGCCTTCGTTAGCTGCGTGTCGATGTCTTTTTCGGTTGATGAGACACTACTTCCTTGTGTACTAGTTTCAGAGCGCTATCGCTTTGGGTGTAAATGTCGCCTGTTTGATTAAAGCACATGTATTCCGTTTTGTGTGCTTTGACATTGAGGCCAATGCCTGCGGAGGCTCGTTCCAGACTATGCAGTAGTGTTTCGGTTTGGGCGGGTGCATTTGCCAGAATCGCTATGTCATCGGCGTAGTCAGCGTCGGTAATTGTTTTGCGAGGTACCTTCTGCTTCTTTTCTTTGTCAGCTCGAAGCCGTTTTCTTTGATTTTATCAATCGATGTTCTAAGCACGTAGTCTAGACAGATGATAAAGAGTTATGGGGCTAGCGTGTCCTCTTTTTGTACTCCCGCTACAATGTCGAAGTATTCTGTGTCTCCATCCGGTGAACGTACTTTCACTTTGGTGTTTCTATAGAGAATCGTTATTGCTGCGACGGTCTCTTTTGGTATGCCGTATGCTAGTAGGATTTGTTCCATCTTCTCTCTGTGAATGGAATCAAAGGCCTTGGTAAAGTCGACAAATAGTATTGTCACCTGTAGGTATTTTGCCCGTACGCCTTCAAGGATTCTACGGATAGTCAATATTTGTGAGGTCGTGGTTCTTTTTTTTCGGAAGCCATTTTGGTTTTTCCTAAGAATGTTGTCGATTTTGGGTTCTATGCGGTTTCGTAGTTGGGCATTGTATATTTTGGCTGCTATGGACGTAAGTAGAGGGATGGGTGTAGTTTTTAGGGAAAGGGAGGATGCATCCCTTCATCCATCTGTCTATCGGATTTTGATTATAGACTGCGTTAAAGTGTCGGAGCAGTATGTCGTCGAACTGTCTGGTCTTCCATACTTTTGGGGGAATCTCGTCCAGCCCTGCAGCTTTCCTATTTTTAATTTTTCTGAAAACCGAGTCGAGTTCTTCTAGTGTGAACGGTCCTAGTTTAATGTCTTATTGTTTACTAATTATTCTGGTGATTGGTTCATGTGTTATTTTCGGTGGATTTCCTCGTAGGTTTTCGAAGTGCTGTTTCCACAGTTTTATTCTTTCTCGTTGGTTTGTAGCTTTCAATTTAGCTTTGGCTGTGCTCTTCCGTCTACTCACTTCGTTTATCGTTTGCCAGGCTATCCTATATTGCCTATCTTCCACTGAGTCTCTAATCTTATCTATCTGATTTTGAATGTATTCTGTCTGTTCTTTTAGATATATGCTTGCTAATTCATTTTGTGCCTTTTTTAGTTTTAGGGCATTTGTGTTCGTTGTGTTCTTCATATTACATTTGGAGGCTGTTTTCACGTCTGTACGTTTTTCTCTAACCGCTAATATTTCCCATGGGACACTATATTTAATTCTAGGTTTTGTTGGAATACAACTCGCTGTTGCCTCGAGGTGTGCGTTGATGAAATTCTCATATTCGTCATTTGGGGTACGTTTTTCTGTCTTCTCCTGTAATGCCTCGAATCTGTTTTTCAATTCTAACTCATTTATCTCTAATATCTCTGTTGTTAAGAAAGACCCAGTCATAGTGTTTGGTGGTCGCTGTTCGTGTGGCATTCTTTCGTAGGCTTAGTCGTATTTTTGCCGTGACTATTCGGTGATCGGAGGACACACCCTCGAAAGAGGAGTATGCCTCGCAATTCATTGCGCTATTTTTCCATTTCTTGTTTATAAAGACGTAGTCTATCTGTGATTTATTATTGTTTGCGTATGTGTAGGTCCATAATTTTCCCTCCCTCTTTTGAAAGTTTGTATTGAGACATGTTAATCTATTTTCTATCATGAAATCTGTTAGATGTTGTCCATTCCTGTTAGACGTGTTGTGTAGGCTGTATTTGTTGTTTCCGTTTTTCCCAATTTGGGCATTCATGTCACCGCCAATGACTAGAACGTTGTGTTTCGAGATGCTACGCACTAGAGAGGATAGCTCATCGTAGAAGGCGATGAGTTCAGTTTCTTCACTAACATTGGTAGGGCTGAAATGATTGTTGCTCTGGGATTGCCATTAAAAGTAGCTACCAGCATCCTAAGTTGTATTCTCTCTATGCTATTAAGTGATTTTAACGCTCATGATCCTATAAATATTCCTCCACGTCCTTCCGTGGCATTGACAGATTTTTTCCATGCTGATACAGTGGCTAAAATCCATCCATTGCCAGTATCGTGATATTTGATATCCTCGTTGTGCGTGTATCTCTGTTCTTGTATGCATATTATGTCTATCTTATGTTCTACAGCCGATGCAGTCAGCTCCGGTAGTTGACCTATTCTATTTAAGGTTCTAACGTTGAATCTTGCTGTTTGTATTGTTTGTTTGCATTTTAGTAGTTTTTGATGTTTGAGCTCAGTAGCTGATTTTTCGAACACCGAGGTCAGGGCTCCAATCTCAACAGGACGCGCCCCTTTTTTACCCGCGCGAAGAGCGATGTGGTTTTGCATGTGTTTTGAGTGTGGGTCATGGTTATCTTTCGATGGCTGTTTTTATTCTCATCTAAAGAAACTACACTTATAGATGACCAGCAGTAGTTCCCCGATCAAACTGACGATCCTGACTGTTGAGCCGCGAGATTCAAACGTCCAGGACCAGGTTAGACATTGCGTTAGGCTGTAAGAGGGTTTATTCGCATACCTTTACGTCCATCATGCTGCTTCCCATAGGTGCGTAAGAAAAAAAAATGAAAAAACAGGGTCCTTTCTTTTCCAGTAAGTCAAAGTCCAAGACTAATATATTGATAAAAGAATTTTTTTTCTCTCTTTATGTTCTATTTTTGTGTATGTGTGTGTGTGTGTGTGTTTTCCCCTGTCTTCGGAAATTGGCCCTAACATGTGTTTTAGTTCTACTTTTTTACTAAAATAGAATTTCAAGGTCCAAAAGTGAATTCCAGTGGGCACATGTATATTCTTTCATAGCTAGCCTTGCCCTTAACCGTTTTGTCATTTATGGATTCAAATAGAATTTTGGTAAGCCTACTACTTGGTAGGGAAGGGTAGAGTGGTAATTTACTAAGCGTTTTGCTTAGATGTGGCACAAGGCCATATGGAAGGGGCACCCAATGAGACTCGAACTCACTTGTGTAGGTTTGCTAGTCGAGCTTGATAACCATTACACCACCACAGGTGCCTTGTAGGGGAGGGTAGAGTCGTCATTTCACTATTCGCGTTTTTTTGTTTTAGTTTTTTTGTTTTTTTGTTTGCATGGGGGACTTTCTTTTGTTAGGCTCTATATTCTAAACTACTATGGGGGTCTGTAGGGATTCTAAGCTTTTAAAAAAGAGTGTTTCATGCACCAAGTGTGTTAGCACCTTTCACCAGGGTCAAATATTAAATTTGGATTTACGGTAAAATTGCCTTTACATTTAAAACACAGGATACAAGCGTCATTTTACAAATAAAACAGCATACAATTTTGTAAAATTTTCTGGCATTTTAAATTAAGACTTAAAGACAATATTATCCTGAGCAGTTTTTGACTCTTGGCTTCTAGCTAGCGTTGTCTTCAACCGTTTGAAAATTGTATACTGTTTTATTTGTAAAATGATGTTTGTACACTGTGTTTTAAATGTAAAGGCAATTTTAGCGTAAATCCAATTTTGACTAATACCAGACAGAAATGAACCCCCCTTATCCTCTTAGCTATAGGTTAAGTAGAATTACGGCTGTTCTTCTAAAAGGATAGCTTAGGCATCAAATAACCCAGGAAGTTTGATTGGTCATTAAACAAAGAATCAAAAGGAATGCCAACAGCCTCGTTTAGCATCCGGAATTATAACTCAGGTCACCTTGCCCATATTCTCCGATAACAACCATTACATCAAAAGATCTTATATATATATATATATATATATATATCAGTCATTTTCTTCGAAGCAAAACCTTCCCCAAGGTCTGTATGATAAGAGGAATAATAATATCTTCCCAGTCTCACTACACCAAAATGTGTTTGCAATTTACTTTCTCCTAGACTGGTTGTTCTTTATAGATTGTACTTGAGAGCTAAATCAGGTATTTTATTTACTCATAGCTAAGTCAGGCATACTATTTACTCATAGCTAATTCAGGCATACTATTTAATCATAGCTAAATCTGCCATGCTATTTACTCATAGCTAAGTCAGGCATACTATTTACTCATAGCTAAATCTGCCATGCTATTTACTCATAGCTAAGTCAGGCATACTATTTAATCATAGCTAAATCTGCCATGCTATTTACTCATAGCAAAGTCAGGCATACTATTTACTCATAGCTAAATCTGCCATGCTATTTACTCATAGCTAAGTCAGGCATACTATTTACTCATAGCTAAATCTGCCATGCTATTTACTCATAGCAAAGTCAGGCATACTATTTACTCATAGCTAAATCTGCCGTGCTATTTACTCATAGCTAAGTCAGGCATACTATTTAATCATAGCTATATCTGCCATGCTATTTACTCATAGCTAAGTCAGGCATACTATTTACTCATAGCTAAATCTGCCATGCTATTTTCTCATAGCTAAGTCAGGCATACTATTTACTCATAGCTAAATCTGCCATGCTATTTACTCATAGCAAAGTCAGGCATACTATTTACTCATAGCTAAATCTGCCAAGCTATTTACTCATAGCTAAGTCAGGCATACTATTTACTCATAGCTAAATCTGGCATGCTATTTACTCATAGCTAAGTCAGGCATACTATTTAATCATAGCTAAATCTGCCATGCTATTTACTCATAGCTAAGTCAGGCATACTATTTCATCATAGCTAAATCCGCCTTGCTATTTACTCATAGCTAAGTCAGGCATGCTATTTACTCATAGCTAAATCTGCCATGCTAT
The DNA here is from genome assembly GCA_963585895.1 of Sepioteuthis lessoniana. NCBI lineage: Eukaryota > Metazoa > Mollusca > Cephalopoda > Myopsida > Loliginidae > Sepioteuthis > Sepioteuthis lessoniana. Next base: position 7,949,104 of record OY757939.1, read on the forward strand.
TAACTCATATATATATATACATATATATCCATAAATAGTGCTTGATATTTATTTATATTTGTAAATTTGCACAAGGACTGATATATATATATATATATATATATATATAATGCCATGGAATTTGTCTGCGACTCCTGGGTTACATGGAGTTTTTACAAAAGAACAATCATATATATATATATATATATATATATATAGTGTTCTTGGTCCAGTTAAACCGGAGTTGGGAGTAATTCCATCAGGACAAGAAATTTTATAATCCTATGTGACCGGTTTTGTTGTTTTTCTTAAAGAAAAAAAAATATATATATATGCGTGCATAAATATGATTTTATTTACATATATACTAGTCGCTCAAAACGTTCAAAAACTCATTCTAAATTTTCATTTGTCACCCACTTCTCAGTTTTGTAAGAGCCTTACCTGTATATGAAGTAAGATAGAAATTTGGAACAGTTTTTGTAGTTTTATAATAAGTGGTAGTGTGCTGCCACAAGGAAAATGTTTAGCTTTCGTTCTTCTTTCTCGGTGAGGCTTAAGACATTTTGAACAACCCTCATAGTACCGTATATATATATATATATATATATATATATATATATATATATATATATATATATATATATAACGAAAAGCACTTCATTTATATATAAGCATACCCGCGTACATATATGTATATATGCTCGCACCATGTATCATATATCTCCAGCTTTTGTGCTTATATTTCTGGAGATTATAAGTCAATACTCTGTAATTAAAAACTAACTAAAGTCTGTGTCTATTGAATTAATTCAATCATGAAATCCAGTTGGGAATCAACATATGAAATCAGACGTAGACGCGTTGTCAGATCTTGCAGTCATTTCTTAGATAGAGATATGCAATTTCAATTTATCTGATCAATGCTTCAATTCACATCCCCCTGGGAGCATAGATTACATTTTGCATGTATGCAATTGTTTCTACTCCATCCGAGAAATTGTAATTCAAAGAGATAAGCCCCAATTGAATAACTAACCTTCCACTTCTTGTCTTGCTTTCAGCCTTGAGTACCAAAACAAAACCTCCTAGAAAGTTTTATTTTCTCTTCCGCCCCCATCATCCCGACTACAGACCGCAATCAAATAAGAAAACTCGATTAGAAAACGCAAAAATTCACAGCAATAAAACAGGTTGCGTTGAAACGTCTTAATTGCCGCCAAACAACCGCAGATGAAATTCGCAGTCAAGCTAAGCTGAAAATGCTACCAAAGTTAATGAATAGTCATCATATTCAGTCGATATTATTGTGAGTCAAAAGTTTTGCAATATTTTAGAAACTTATTTACTTTAATCTAGTTACAATAAAATCAACCGAACATTCAATGTAGATGCCATCGTGTTACACTGTCTAAAACCAGCTTTCTGCCAGTTCTTTGATAGCACTTTTTTGAGGCGAAGAACTCATTCACAGAAGTTTCCAACATTTCTTGGTTTATGAGGTGTCATAAGCACAAAAAGTTATCCATAATTCGGAACCAGTAATAATCCGAGGAAGTTGGGTCTCGTCTACGTGATGCCTTCAATTAGACTTTTGAAAAGTTAGTATGTTATTGCTATACATCTTATGAGATGATTGACCAATTTTTATGATTTAAGGTTCAAATGAACAGCTACAGCAGCAATTGGAATACACCCTACTAAAGCCTGATTGTCACAGCTTGTGAATTTCAATCTGGACGCGAGGACCCTTTAGAGGAACGATATGCAATAAAATTCTGTTTTAAAATGCCGCAAAAACGTAGGGAATGCTTCAGACTGCTTTTGGAGCATCTTGCATGAATCGAGCATCAGCTTTTGAGTGGCAAAAGAGATTCAAGGAAGGCAGAGAGTCTGTGAGGGATGATGAGAGGTGTGGGAGGAGTAAGGAAGTCAATACACCAGAGTTGACTGACCAACGGGTTAGGGTTATGGTTACTATGTTGAGGTTTTAAGGGAGTTCAGAAAGAGATTCGGTCGGAAGAGACCAGCACTCTTTAAATCGGGTCAGTGGCATTTCCTCCAGGACAATGCACCAGTCCACAACTCCATCCTTGTCACAGAATATTTGACCAAGTTGAGCATCAAGACAGTTCCTCAGACCTTGCTCCCTGTGACTTTTGATTATTCCCTAAGCTCAGAGACTGTCGTTATGAGACAATTGAGGAGATGAAAGAGGCTGTGACGAAGGTCATTGACACGCTCACACAAGGGGACTTTCATGGGGCCATCCAAAAGTTGTTGGAACAGTACAATAAGTGCATTGCAGCTGGAGGAGATTACTTCGATGGAGACTAGAGTTTCATGAGTGTACTATCAATAAACGTGCCCATACGAAAAAAAATATGGAAACTTATTTAATGATCCTCGCATGTGTTGGATGTGACATCAGTTTAATACCCTCATGTTCCTGGAATTTATTTCGGGTCGTTTCAGTGTTCTTGTGTTGTCTTGCTGGAGATGAGCTCATTCTCTGTAAATAATACTGGGTGTTTTTCTACAGAATGATATACACCCGCTCCAGCTGTCTGGTTGGTATCTATGGTTTCATTGTCCGGAACGACATCGTTGTGAATGATTTCCCCCCCCTCATTGTGAAACGAGTTTTATATATGCACACTAAGCTCCTCACTATATTGTACTTGAAGAATTCTTCACTCTAAAATGTTGCCCAGTCGGCTGGGGCTGTAGAATACACCGACTGCTTCTCTGCAGAGGGGTAAGACCCCCCCCCCAACGAGTGTCCTGGATATGACACTAAACAATCTGATGGTGAGGTTCCAGCAGTGCTGGAGCTTTGGGTAATGCGGAGTACCCCTTCATTGCCATTACTCCCAGGTCCACTCTGGCCCGGGGTGGTAGCACCTGATAGGGCCCTATCTATGGGTTAAATAGAACTAACAGCATACTTATGCTAAAATGAATTGAGTAAATTGAATAGCTTGAAATAGAAACGTTTTTGACAATTAAACCGTACTTACACTTAAACTGCGTGCTTATGCTTAACTGAATTATTTCAAATTGAACTGTTTTTCGACATTAAAACTGTATTTACACTTAACTGAATTATTACATATAACTGCTTGAATAGTTTGAAATGGAAATGTTTTCGACAATTAAACTGTGTACTTATGCTAAACTGAACTGTTTTCTATAGAACTGATTATTTACATAAAAATTGGATTTGGCGTTAAATAACCTACAAAGGTTGATATGCCATAAAACCAAACAAACCAAACCAAACCATCACTCTAAAATGGGTTACGCAATATTTCTTTTTATTAAACTTTTAGATCTGTGAGTTGAATAGTAAAAATCTATATTTTAGTTTATCATTTCACACTGTAACAACTTTTTTTCCATTTCCTTAGGTAAGATACCAGATTTGATAAATAATGTTTGTTACATTATTTATCAGAACAGGTATCTTATCTAAGGAAATGGAAAAAAGTTGTTACAGTGTGAAATGATAAACTAAAATATAGATTTTTACTATTCAACTCACAGATCTAAAAGTTTAATAAAAAGAAAATATTGCATTAGATTTAAAAGAAAATATTGCGTTAGATTTAAAAAGTTATGACTTTGTAAAAAGTGTCAGTCTTTTGTGGGCCACCCAGTATAAATATCCTAAAGCAAATCCGCCCAATCGGCTGGGGCTGTAGAATACACCGACTGCATCTCTGCAGAAGGGTAAGACCTTCCCTAACCCAACGAGAGTCCTATTTATGACACTAAATTATCAGGTGGTGCGGCTCCTGGAACGAACCCAAAAGCTTGGAAGAATTGGGGATCGGTGGGCGAATGAAAACCCACCAAAGTACAGCATTGTTAAGATCGGCCAAAATACTGAGAAAAGTCCTGGAGATCTCAGGAGACTTGCTGTCACTCACACTCCAGTGAATGACCATCAGCTTATGCTGGTATAAAAAAACTCGTAAGGGGCAAAATAAGTCTCCAGGACTCTTCTCAGTATTCTGGCTATTCTCAAAAATATTGTCGTTTGGATGGTCTCCACCCGTCCGCCAACTTCCAACTCCTCCAGTCCCTTTAGTAATCCTTTAGTTACTGTTCCAAACGCACCAATTACAATTGGTATAATTGTCAACTTGCATGTTCCACAGTTTTTCAATTCCCTAGCAAGGTCGAGGTACTAATCCTTCTTTTTACATTCTTTCAGTTTTATTCTGTGGTCAGCCGGAACAGCGAAGACGACTATTTTGTAAATTCTCTTTTTTGTTGTTGATTATTATTAAGTCTGGTCTTCTGGCCGGGATTTGGTGATCTGTTTGTATGTTAAAGTCCCATAGGAGTTTATGCGTGGCATTTCCTAGGACAAGTGCAGGGTTGTGCATACACCATTTGTTAGTATGGTCGAATTTAAATTTCTTACGCGTTTCCCAGTGAATCACTTTGCCGACCCAGTCGTGTCTCGCCTTATACTCCCTCGGTGCTAATTTGCTGCATTCGCTTATTATATGATTGATGGTTTCATCTCTGTCACCACATAGCCTGCATTTGCTATTTTGTTGAGTCTTATCTATCCTCGCTTTGATATGGTTTATTCTTGGGCGCTGTTTTGTGCTGCTATTAGGAGATATTCTGTTTCTCTCTTAAACTTTCCTTTTCTTTGCCATGTCCAAGTTTTGTCGTGTGAGGATTATTATTATTATTATTATTATTTGTCGATCTCATCATAACCAGAAAGAAATCATCTTTATAGGGCCTCATCTTACAAAAATGAGTTCCCACAAGAAGTCTGCTTTGATCAGCGCAAGACTCATATGACGCCCCAGAAATAGCAGCCACATAACTTGGGACCAATTAATATCTGGTGAATTTTATAATAGCCTAACTCTGGAATGGGGTTAGGGTTATACTAAGTTAAAACTTAAGGAATGTATGGGCGGGAGAGAAAAGAAGGAAAAGGAGACTTTTTTTCGTGAGTTCAACCTCGGAAGTCACGGGAAGCAGCACGGTGGATGTGAAGCAAGCGGTTGAATACAGTGACAGGTAAACAGCATTTCATCAGATTCTTGGTGGACGAACCCCACAGGTCAACGTACAGGATCAAATAGTTCAGCCGGGAAACTACTGTTGCTCATCATTTAGGGTGGCGTCTTTTGATGAGGTTAAAATACAGCCATCGAAATATTACCATGACTCTCACTCAAACTATATATATATATATATATATATAATAACGTAGAACTGGAATTTTTTCACGTATAGCATCACCAGTACGTATACAACCACTTCGAGTTGCGTTCGTCTAGACGACTAAGTTGATGGCTGATAGGGACGGTTGGCAAGAAAGAGTGAAAGGGATCCGTGCTGCCAACACGCTTTGTTGATGATGATGATGATGATGATGATTGTAAAAAAATCAGAATAAAAATAAATAAAGACATAGATACTAATTTAGTTTTCTATAAGACACTCAACAATCAATAATTTCTTGCAAGTGTATCTACCAATTTTGTTAGTACCATATCGATATCGATTAGTTCTGTCCTTTTGAGAATAGTCGTTTTATTTACATTTAATACTGCTTCAAATTGCTTTGCTACTGATTGGCTTTCTGTATTGTCGACTGAAAACGACATGTCAGCCAACTAGCTAAAGAAAGTCATTCCAAACCATAACGTTTCGGCAAGAAGCGGGGGTGGGAGAAGGTGGGTAAAAGATACTGGCTTTATTTATTTGTTTGTTTATTTATTTATGTCTCTTTTTGCGTGTTCTGGAAATATTTGTCTATTTCGTTTCAATGTTTTCTTTGCAAACATCAAGTCTCGTCTGAATTTGTAGACACAACTAAAATATATAGGAATTTTACTCGCTTTCTCCAACTGCTAGCTCTTGTTTTTTTCTTTTTGTATATATCTACAAAAAAATCCAAAAATTTTAATTCCGTACAAATGCGTTATCTACAATGTCTTAATGGTCATGGGAGAGGACTGTTTTCTATGAGGTTCAGGATATTTTCTTCGCCAAAAATGAGGTTCACTTCTACGAAGCAATTTTGAAAGAACGCACCCGTCAGAGATTACATCTCTAATCTTTCAAATAGTACGTTTTATAGCCACTAGGTGATATGACCAAAAGTAACATACAAGTAAATCTCTCTCTTTATATATATAAATATATATATATATATATATATATATATATATATATATATATATATCTTCTGTCCTGCCTCGACAATTTGAGGCACGCACGATTGTGTGCGTTTCCATGAAAGAGGAGACTTTCGCCCCAACAGACCTCGCATCGTATGGTGCACGATACCATGCGTTGACGTCTGTCTTCTCTCAACAACTTCCATTGTATTGCAAAGAGACACATTAGCCCCATACTTCTTTATCATCTGTCTAAACTACGAGCTTAGAACATCTATCGATGAAATCAAAGAAAACGGTTTCAAGCTAACAAAAGAAAGAAGCTGAAGGTACCCAGTAAAAACAATCATCGACGCCGATTACACCAATGATATAGCGCTACTGGCAAATCCACCCGCGCAAGTCGAAACCCTGATAGATAGTCTGGAACGAGCCGCTGCAGGCATCGGTCTCCATGACAACGCACACAAAACGGAACATATATGCTTTAATCAAAGAGGCGACATCTCCACACTAAACGGTAGCTCTCTGAAACTAGTTGACAAGTTCACCTACCTAGGAAGCAGTGTCTCATCAACCTAGACAGACATTGACACGTGATTAGCAAAGGCATAGACAGCTATCGATAGGCTATGGATAATATGGAAGTCAGACCTGACCGATAAAATGAAGCGCAGTTTCTTCCAAGCAGCGGTCGTGTCAATACTGCTATATGGATGCACTACATGGACGCTGACTAAATGTATGGAGAAAAGGGTTGACGGCAATTACACAAGAATGCTGCGAGCAATATTGAACAAGTTCTGGAGACAGCACCCCATAAAGCAGCAGCTATAAGGCCACCGACCACCCATCACGAAAACTATCAAAATGAGATTAACCAGACATGCGGGACACTGCTGGAGAAGTAGGGACGAGCGCATAATTGATGTACTGTATTGGACCCCTTCACATGGACGAGCAAAGGCAGGACGACCAGCTCAAACTTACATACAGCAGATTTGTGCCGATACGGGATGTAGCCTTGAGGACCTGTCGGAAGCAATGTACGATAGGGAGGAATGGCGAGAGAAGGTCAGGGATATACGTGCTGATAGCGTGACATGATGATGATGATTACTATTATCAAGTACAAGATATGAATTTTCTTTATAATGTACTCTTAAAGTATTTCATGTCATTTCTTTACCCATTCCATTAAGTTTGCTCAGGTAATAAAAATGTTGTTAAATCGTCGAGAAATATTTTACATTGTTTTGCACGAGGAAATAATAAACTATGATAGACTTTTTCATGCTACAAGTGTCCGAATCGTTTTCTTCTCATATTCAAATAAGTGTGTCGCTGGGTAATGACATTCAGATTTTAGGTGGCGCCCGTGGTGTAATGGTTATCGTCGTAGGAAATGGACACGGCGACACGAGTTCAAATCCTAGATGAGGCTGATTGCATTTCACATAGCACTAATACCCTTGGGAAAGGTATGAATCCAATTATTCTCCCTCCAGCTATGGGTAAATAGTAGGGCAGACTGGGATCTTCAGCCTTAGTAAGGCAACTAGTCTAGGAGAAGGAAAACTCTGAATTCAAACTTCGCTATGGAGGTGCCCGTGGTGTAATGGTTATCGTCGTGGGAAATGGACACGGCGACACGAGTTCAAAAGGTATGAATCCAATTATTCTCCCTCCAGCCGTGGGTAAATAGTAGGGCAGACTAGGTTCTAGTTCTAGTCTAGGAGAAGGAAAACTCTGAATTCAAACCTGTTAAACTCCGCTTAAAAATTGACCTTGTGTCATATCCTGCCCGAGCGGAGGGGGTTGGTAAATATGGTTATGACATTCAGATACAACACACATACCAAGAGAAATCCTTCAAGTCCCATTTAACAACACTGTCTTCATGACCCATTTAACAACACTGTCTTTTAAACAAGTTGTTTTAAAACAAGTTTAATTTGTAGTTGCAAACAACCTAATCCACGATGATCGCTTTTTAAGACTTTTTTGGCTTGTTAAGTTTATTATTTGAACACATCATCAGAAACTTCAGCAGTTAACAAAGACAGCCGGCCTTTTTCGAGCCTGTACACTTACAATGTCAAGAAATTTAGCAGCCAAATACAACATTGGGTGGAGTATATATTTACCGAACCCCTCCACTACGAGCAGAATTTGACACAAGGTCATTTTAAGCAATATACTACTGATCTGAATTCAGAGTTTTCCTTCTCCAAGATGAAAAAAATCCCATCTTTTCCATTATTTACTCATAGCTGGAGGAGGAGAATAGTTGGACTCATACCCTTCCTAATGTTATAAGAAATACAAATAGACTCGTTCAGGATTTGGGTTTTGCTCACTGTGTCCACTTCCGACGAAAATAACCGTTACTCCAGGAGCACCTCCTAATATTGGGTCGTATAAACTGAGAAAATTCCACGTAAAGTTCGTATCTCTCGTATTTGTTTGACATATACACACCGGCTCATTGGCCCAGGGGATAGAGAGTTCGCCAATGGACCAGGTCGCGTCATACCAAAGACTTTAAAATGGTACTTGATACCTCCTTGCTTAACAATAAGCAATATAAGGTACGTATCAAGGGAGCAATACAGGGAAAGGAGTAGTGCCCTCCCCTACATCTCGGTGTAGTAGCTATTGAAAAGAGAGCCTTCTGGTCGCCCTCGACTATGATCGCCAACGTTACTTACTGACTTATCAGTCCTTGGAAAACATTGTACTTAAGATAACAGAAAAGGAAATCGAGAATAGCGCATGAAAACCATTTTATGATTTAGATTTTTTAAGGTTCTTTTGCAAGAATCAGAGCCAGTTTTTCCTATTCGCTAAGTTTCAACATGTGGTCTGCTGGGGCAGCGATATTTCTCATCGCGCAATTTGTTGTTTTTTTATAGGTTTGTATATACTTTTTTGAATTCGTTTTTCACTGAAGTCTGAGTAACAACAAGTTTCTTCAGTTATTCAAGATTCTTCTGAATATTCAGACTTTTAAACTGACAATCAAATCTTAACAGTAAACAGTTCTTCGACGAGACGAACGTGGAATTGTATTTTCACTGAATGGCAATGTATCCTTAAAAGCTTTCTCGTTTTTTTTTTGTTTTTTTGTTTTTTTCTGCTAAGCTTTGAGAAAGCAGTTTCAAGAGTCCAAGTCTATGTTCCAATTGCATAACGGTTATGCACCCATGAAAAAAATCTCTCATAACCCACTCCCGCCACAAAATCAACCTCCCGGCTATACCTCCGAAAACTCATAACTTTTTAACTTTATTGTTTTGCCGTAATGTCGGCAACTGCTTCTGAGTTTTGACCTCTATCATATTCTTGGGTTAATTTGCTACAACTGTTTTCATTTTTTTTTAACATGACAAGACAAATTAATGGGAAATTCAAGGCTCTCCCAGACATTGTTTACTTTTCGCGTCCCTATATAATTGACTAATTATCGTTCGTTCTCTTTCTCCTATCACACGGGAACTGCAGCCTGTAACACAATTCTTGTCAAGTGAATGCAAATAAGTAACCAAGATAATATTACGTAGGCCGACTGCCTATTCTAGTTGTTTAAACGGACCAGCAGCAACAACAACATTATCTAACGTGACCCTTGTTGTTTAATTCCTTCTTGGACTTTACTTTTTGTGGTCGTTAGAAAAATGGCTACAAGTCACTCGAGATAACGTCATACGCTTTCTTCTTAATTTAACCTCTTGCTCAGCGGACCTTTTCTAATTTTCATGGATCTTTTTTTTTTTGTGTGTGTGTGTGTGTTTTTTTTTTTTTTTAATCAAACTGACGCCATAGCTCTGATCTTCCTTCGGGGTTTTGACCGGCTGTCTGTCCTCTCTATCTGGGCCTCAAAATTTTCTTATCAACTGGAAAATTAATCTTGTTATATAGTTATTTTATTTAAGTGGCCACTCACTATTTAAAGCGCCTTGTCGGTGGGGTATAGAATAAAATAAATGTATTTTCTGCAGTGAAGTAAGATCTCCCTAAAAAGGGAGGTTCTGGGTATACCACTAAACTGTCTCTGATGGTGAGTTTCCATAGATCTAAGAAGAATGGAGTATCTATTCCTTGCCATTACTGCCAGGTTCACCCCGGGATGGTAGTACCTGTTGGGGTCCTATCTAAGGATAAAATAGATACGTTTAAAAAAGTATTAGTATTTGAAATACTTGATATCATATAACTACGTGTCAATTATTTGTATTAAGAATAGTCTCTTGTAGATATTATTTTTACTTTGGATTATAACTAGTTTATTAAAACCATATGACTGTGTGAAAACAAATGACTAATATAGAATAGAAATAGTTACTTGAAAAAATTTAATCATTAACATTAGATAGGAATACTTGAAACTA